>DWPV01002781.1:0-16478 GCA_018251915.1 Urbanus proteus proteus
GGTCTGTTTGTTATTTCAAGATAACATTTTTTACTCAATGCATATGAAAGTATACACGATACATATAACGAAAATGCAATATAATTTTTTTTGTCTGTTTGTCTGTCTGTTTGGCTGAGTTCTAAACGGCTGGACCAATTTTGATGGGACTTTCACTGATAGATAGCTAAAGGTCTAAGGCGTAACATAGGCTACTTTAATTTTGGAAAAATGCATAAGCGCGCGCGCCACGCGCACTGGGCCGCCGTCGTGGGAGCGCGGGATGTCGTCTATGTATACTTTTTACTTTTTTAACGCGAGTGAGACCGCGGGGATCAGCTAGTGGCAAATATACGAACAGGCACGTACGCGTATTAGCAGTCGGTGGTGTTTTTCGAAGATTTATTAAATCGGGCGAAAGTGTTTGCAGGACAGAAGTGTTGGAAGGCTCCGGGCGGTGTGTCGCATGATTTGTGCGTCTCGCCGGTATCGGGGGTCGAACCCGTGTCGATCGCACGTGCTGTGCCTTATACCAACAGTCGAGGAAACTGTTTAAATATACGCGTTGTACGTATGTTTGTATGTTGGTTCATATGTTTTATTTCCAAAGATAGGTTTGGAAATCAAAGTTATAGGTTGAACTATTGGTATGACTGAACACATAATCAAACTGAAAACGATGTTTTAAATGTAGCTAATAAACAGTTAATTGACATTGACAATTAATACGTTTTGTATAAAAAATTTTGGTCTATTCAGCCCTTGAAGTCTAGCGAATACAGGGATCAACAAAAATGGGAGTCATGACATTATCATCGTAACTGACTGTTCAGGGCTGGTCACAGACAAATAACACTCGACAAGACGCATGTCTATTTCCCAATTTTATAGCAAAATGAAATAATACAAAAATACAGCACTCAATATTAATTTAACTCACCTACTGGACATAAAGCAGAACTCAACCCTACGACTGCTGACTTTCACGGTGTTGCGAACACGGACGAGTGATGTAGCTTATTGAATAAGTCTGAGTCACCGCCGCATGCTTCACTTCTCTCCCTATATGCAGCTATTACGAGTACAATTGTAATTCCTAATTGTAATTTCTGCATACCGGAAAAAAGTTTTTCTAACTTTCTTAATAGTTAGTGCAATACTAAATGAGATGCTTATTTTTTATCGCCCATGGACATCTGTAATCGACTCCAGATACGATCACAGTTCTACTTGGGATCGATCACAGATGCGTTGCTACCTCTAAAGATTAAGTTAGAACGCCTGCAATAAGTATATCTTCATTACCACACTCTTCAGACCAGTACACAGCAGTGTTTAACACTGCTGTTAAAAGCAGAAATAGGTGTGACGGTGGTGCCACCGGAGTATATGTTTCATAATTTATAATCCTCTGTAAGAACATAGGTACGTAGAATTTTACGTTGTATATTTTTACGTATGTACTAAAAGCCTTTCCTTCAAGGAGTTCGTTTTAACAAAATTAATTTGTAGCTCAAACCGGACATAGCACTGAACTCAACCCTACGACTGCAGCGCTACTCTTGTACGGTGTTACGAACCCTGACGAGTGATGTGGCTTATTGAATAAGCCTGAGTCACCGCTCCATGCTTCGCTGCGTTCCCCATATGCTACTATTGGTTACTTATACGCTAATTTTTAACAACTGTATTTTTTATTTTAATGTTTGTTTATTTATTGATTAACCCACATAAGTGAATAATATACTTTAAAGATATAAAATTGTAAATTTATAAAATATTAAAAATATAGTATATATAGTATATGTTGACCATTATAGATTAATTTAAATCAACCATTAAGTTGGTTTGAGATTGAATGCAATTTTTTGTATTAATAAATTTGATAAATTATATCTATAAGGTTTTTTTTCCGGAAATCAAAACTGATAATGGCTTATGGAATAAAACTGTCCCGGCTCTACGCTTCGCTGCACTCCCCATACGCAGCAACGGTAACAGTAAGAAATCCTATTTCTAGGTACTTAGACGTCTTATTTTTATTAACTCGAGCAAGTTATAATAGTATTCATTCATACCATATATACTACATAATTCAATACAATATTATATGGGGACTCCATGCGATATCATATATTCAGTAGCCATCTCGTACCATTCACAATTCAGTGCGCGAGCTAAAACTTTACGTAAGAGCTAAGAGATAAAGGCCGGCCGTACACATGCGACGCACGTCCACCCTTTACAAATTCAGCGCTGATGTGAGGTATTCACGCGGATAAGTTTCGACGGTGTGCGGTCTGCATGTCGTGATAATTCGCAAGTCGACAATTGCGAGTGGATGATAATGATGCTGCATCGCTATTGTGGTCTGTTTCTAAACTTCGGTGCGAAGAAAATAATACGATAACGTTTTGTATACTTATCTCACACGCTAATATTGGGTTGTGGTTGCAATGGCCTCATGTGAGGCTAATAAGTATCTAGAACTGGTTTTACTAGTGCTATATGAATAATCTAGAGTTCTAGATCCATAATTGTCAAAATTTCAATACGTGCACAATTGCACGTATTAAATTTTAAGAGATATTAAGTATTTTTCTAAGACATTCTTTTAATGGACATACGAATTCTATCCCAAAATTGTCAGTATAAAAGTTGGATAACATCAGAAAAATAATTTTCTTTTCACAACAATATTGCAGTATTGGAACCATATAAAACTTTCGTTATTGTTACTGTAGAGGTCGCACTTGGAGCGTGGAGACAGTGTCACGGCGACATACCTATTATGTCTTTGGTCTAATAATCATGACAATGGTATCCGTTAAACAGATATATTAATGGTTTTCTGCCATATTTTAAAAATAATTTGAATCTTCAAAGCAAACTATACCTTTTTTCTATTTAATGGTAATTGATCACTGCATACCTGTTATTAATCGTAAATATCTCATCTGTGCCCCACTTCAAGTAGACCCGGGAGGTTGGGCACTGATGCGCTACTACCGTGTAAAGCGTAAGAAATGTGTAAGTAAAAATTAAAGTATTTTCAACCTTCTCAGATGCCGTCTTTAAGTAGGACAACATTGTTCAAGATTTGACCGCTATCCATTGTGTGTATACGGCGCCACAAGACGGAAGGTTCCGTTCTTGGATGTCAAGATGTCACATTGATTCCGTTATGTACTTACTTTTCTTAACGAAGACTAATATAAGTAGATATGAATATAGGTAATATATGAAATAGCCATACTATTTCATATATAACCTATAGTCGTATCTACTTTAAGGGCGTTTATATTGTGTAAGTAACTGATTTAAAATGGCTTTAATTAATTGTAATTGAATTAAAGCGATTTTGAACACTGAATTTGAAGAA
The DNA here is from genome assembly GCA_018251915.1 of Urbanus proteus proteus. Classification (NCBI taxonomy): domain Eukaryota; kingdom Metazoa; phylum Arthropoda; class Insecta; order Lepidoptera; family Hesperiidae; genus Urbanus; species Urbanus proteus. The sequence goes on from DWPV01002781.1 coordinate 3,362, forward strand.
CTGTTGAACACCTGAAAAATTAGTAAAAATACAGATATCTGTATTTTATATGATACGTTACGTCACAGTACGTCAAGATACGTTACGTCTTGACGTGTCAAAGTGACTCAGACGCAGGTCGTCGCGTCGAGGACAAAGGGGTGGATTGAAACCTGCTTATTATTTAATTATCCCTCAGGACTCGCACGAGGAGTCGCTGCGAGGGCCTGTCTGAAGCCTCTTAGTCCTCTTACCCGTCCGTCGAGGATATGTCCGCCTTTGGTCGCGTGAAGCTATGATTAATTAGGTAGGGCCGACTTAGTCTCACCCAGCCTAACTATATCTACGACTAAGTCTGTCTTTAACCTTCATCTAGCCTTATTTATCGTGGAACTGATTCTGCTATTCTATATTTTTCTTACAACATACAATATTGTATTTTTTATTTAAATCTATTGTACAAAAATTACCGTTGCTAATTTATCAGTGACTTAAACTAATCACGTCTTCAAATAAAATTAAAGTAAAAATTAATATATTAATTTGATTCTAATGTTCATTTATTTTGAAATAGGTAGTAAATGAAAAGTCATTTCAATATAGTTTCGTATATTAGACTAGTCCGATTGCCATTGTAGTTTCAACAAAGGCGATTTGAATCTAAACTACCCAATCCGTACAATTTTGTTTACGTAGCACTAATTAATCAAGCAGCGGACAAAAGAGGACAGAATCCGTAGGTACACTTCGCAACACAAATGGACGCAAAAACAGGATGGCGAAATAATTTGAATACGTAACGAATCGGAGGGTAACGCACGGCCGGGCTATTCTTTAACTTACTCTCCTCTGGATAAAGAGCTAAACTTGTTTTTAAGGGATGACCGATCGTGAAAATTTATGTATCGCGAACACTGCCGCCGGCCGAACCCCGACAAAAAGAGGTTTCGCAAGGGTAGATACAGGAAGATGGCAGATGGAGAAGAATTATGCTTCCCGCAGGCTGATGAGGAAAATGCGATTGTGTGAACTTTCGATGGCATGCAAATCGGACAAGCGAGACGATATACGCCGGACCCACCGGATTCCGACGTACCGATACGTCCTTATTTACAGTTTTGAATTGACGTATCTGGGAATGCTTCGCGACAGTATCAGGGGAGCATTGTGAACGACTGCGTATATTTTTTGTTTACGTAGCCTAGATATAGGTATTCATAGCTACGAACTTTATGTAAACTTCGCTGAACGCTGCCTCGATTCAATGTATTCAAATTGATTCATTGAGCACCGATTGATGGATGGTCGGCTTGAGAAAATAATTGGAGTGAAAATATTGTAATAATACGCTACTGTGTTATTATGATATGAATATATTACCAATTTTGGATCGTATGCTTAAAGTTGGTGTATAAATTATATATGAATACCTATTTGTTAAGAGTTTTTTTGCGTTTCCTAATATAATGTGACTTAAACTGATAATAAGAACAATCGACAATCTTATGTAGTAGTATATTTCAGGTACAGCCTTTCATACTTCGGACTTTACTTAAAATTAAAGAGGTATACATATTACTATATCGATGCAGTTAGTCTCAAATAAAATAGTTTCCTTTCATGATAAGTGAGATTAGAGAACATGTGATCGCCGCCTAAGGCACCTACAAGTGCGTTCATAAATCGTAGGCTCTGTTTAGATAGGGTTAGTGTTTTATTGAAACACAAATGAATGTTCGGAGCGCGGCGACCCATGCGTGTGCCTCGAATAAAGGGGCCGCATTAGAATAATTTGCCTACCGAACGAGCACAATTCTTCACATGGAGAGGCCTTAAATTTCACTATTTTACATACTCGGGATTATCATATCTGCGCGGGTAGCCCCCGGTCGGGCCCGGCCCTACTTTTTGTTATCCACCCAACCTCTATCGGGCCATCTCCGAATATTTAGTTGTTACTTTTTGTTACGCGGCACGTGAGGCGATTCTTAATCATCGCCTTGAAGTTTTAGGCTTTGTATTGGACGGTTTCGTTTAAGTAGTAGAGATAAAATTTTGATACTGCTAACGAAAGTTTGTAATATTTAGATTGTCCGTTTAAAAATATTATTTAGGTATATTTTCTTTAATGTTTATTTATATCTACTTTGTGATGGTAATTTTGAGTCACATAATTTTAAAATATCTATGTATGTTATTGTGCAAATAAAAAAAGACAAAATTTACGTTTTAAACATTATATCAATTCCAATCCGAGTCAACAATTCATGTAAATACCAAACCAGTTAAAATACAAATAAAAAAACATACATTAGATTGCATAACAACGAATACGCAAACACAATCGGTGCAAATAGTTTCATGAAACTCGTGGAATATAATATCAATGAAGCTAATCCGAACATGAAACAAAACACCTAGCACTTAGCCTCCACCGCAGTGTTATTGTCTGCTGGCCGAGTTGAGGTGCCCTCAGATCGAAGGTGAATTAGCCAACTCCAAAACCTCAATTAAGTCTCGTCCCGCGTTCAGACGCGTCCAATTATCAAGGGTACCTTTGTTTCGACTTAGAATCTAAATTCGAAGTGAGATGTGCTCATATAGCAATAACTATTTAATAAGAATCGATTTCTTGTTACGTTGTATCCAAATTATAATTTTCATACACAATAATTATTTCTTGTTGTTGTTGTAGTTTCGACAAATTTTGAAAGCAAAAGAAAATTTCCATGAGTTAATAAAGAATTATTTACAAGGAATATTTCATGAAGTTTTAATATTTCAATCCTATGAAAAATAGGCAATAATTTTATTTTTGTTTTTGGAATGCATATTATATTATTATAAAATTATAAGCATACACGTCTGTGACCTCATTTGTGTCAACCTGTTTTTATTTTCATAAAAAGCCAGAAACAAAGATAAAGATGACAAGTCGTAATATCGTTGAAAAATTAAACAAAGAAGAAAATAGATAAATATTAAGTCAGTCAACAATAGATATGCAGAGAAAGTACCTAACGTAAAATTGCGACAAAATCTGTTAATTATATTTCTAAAATCTATGATAGTTACGTGAACATACGTCAGTTATAGGCATCAAAATCTCAAGGGCGTATTATTTGTCACCCTACACTGGCATCGGTGCACGACACATTGTGTACATATTTCCGCACTTAGCGTGTCTCCGTGTTAATTTGACGATGACTGTCGCGCCGCCATCCGTCATCGCCGCGGGCCGACGCGTCTTTATGATGGCTAATTGTAAGATCATCCACCAGTGAAGGCATAGTCTTTAGACGAACAGACGGTAAGTTACGTACAAATACTGCTACTTGCTTGGAGATTGTGTTGTGCCGGTGATCCGCGCAGAAATCATTTCGTAATGTTATCAAGGTGCATTATCAATGTACAACATTTAGCCGTTTCTTGGCCATTGTAAATCTGAGATAAACCATGTGGAATAAGAAAATAAAGATCAATAACATTATTTTTATAAATTAAAAACTTTCATTAAATGTGGAGGCTCTTAATTGACGTGAAAGAAGCTTATAAATTTCACCTGAGTCAGGATAATAATCCTGCTTATTGCCTATAAATTTCACCTGAGTCAGGATAATAATCCTGACTCAGGTGAAATTTATAAGCAATAAGCAATATTTATCAAAATATTTTTTCTCAAAAAGTTGACACTGAACTAACTTTAAATAGGCATAAAACTAAACGAAGACGTCGCTCTGTATGGTTCTTTATTCACATGTTGAAGGGTTGACTGATTGTGAGACGGTGACTCGCGTTTTTAACCCTAATAGCTTCCGAGTAGGAAAGTTAAGCATTGTTCTAAGCTTCACAATATTAAAACTGAATGAACGCGACGTAATAGAATTCCGGAGGAGGAATCCGATTTGTAACGCAACGTTTTAGAGTAGCATGCACAGTGGAGTTGTTAGAGATTTACTTAGAAGCTGTATCTCCGAAATAAATTATTTTTGTCAATAGAAGCAAAAGAGCTATGGTGTTTATTAGACTTCCACATTAAATGCCGATTATTTTAACATATGAAATAGTACTGAATGGAAACCGAGCAATGGGATACAATATTTGTTGCATTTAGGTTAAATATAAATTTAATATTAAAATAGATATTTAGGAAAACCCAGGCTAAATACGGGCAACATAATTTGTGTGTTGCTTGTCTTCTAAACAAATTATCCCAGCTCTGATATTGTAGGTACATCTATTCTAAAATTCCTCGCCAAAGAATAAATCAAGTTCAGATTAAGCTGACGGTAATTAAGATGCCTTCACTGCAACTGAAAGTTGGCCAAGATCGTTACATAATTGAGAATATACAAAAATAAAATTGAGATTTATTTTATGTTAAATTTAAGCTTAAATATTATTTTCAAAATTTATAAATAAACATAAATAAAATTAATTATCTAAAGTGAAATACTTATTGAAAATAAAAAAGTAAACTGACACGCTGAAAAGATTAAAATTATATAAAATATTCAAGACATACTTTTATTATCAACTGTGGCTTTAATACTTTCTTTAAATAAAATACTGGTCTAATAAACATCATAATTACTAACACCATAACAGTACCAAAATGATTATTATAACATAATACTTTCAAGATTACACGCGTAATTAGCATCGTTCATCCTTCACTAGTACGTAATGAATTTAATTTCCCTCAGCATGGCAACACCGGGGGAGCCAGTGTTGCCGCTATTCCTGTAATTGGTGAATTTATTGCAAGGTGTGCACCGTGATGTTTCACTTCCTCGCCAATGATTTATTGTCTTCCGAAACAATTTTAATTGCTCTCAGTGACACTGTGTAAACAACTATTCGATTAAGCTCATTTAATTTAAGACGCGCCCATTAATTTAAGAGGATACCAAATAATGGTGAAGCGGCTTCGTTTTTAAGGCGAAGTGGTAATTAATGAATGCTACACAGATACAGTTTCATGGATCTTAAAAACATTTGGAACATTGAAATAATTACTTACTACTTAAATTACAAATTTGTATGTCTGGGTAAAGTCTCTACCCAAAAGTAAGTATTCGTTCCGGTACGAATAAATGATTTATTGTTTAGTACATATTGTTTCAATAATAGTCAGCACAATGACTTAAAAATTTATTATTAATAATTTTTTTGAATATTCAAAATTCCTATATGACATCTGCATAATTGGAGGTACATACGTGTAGTTCTCGTAGCACGGAATAAAACGACAAACCTGTTGATAATAATATTAGTAGAGAGTGTATGAAATCACAAACTAAGCATGAAAATCAACATGTGAAAAATAACATACTTTCAGGCAGTCAATCTAATAAGCGTGCCACAAAGCTCAAAAACAACTTTGAGCATACGAGAATTAGTAATTATAATTAGAGCGCTCAGCAAGCGACCTCCGGCGATAAGATGTGCCGTGGAGCATGAAATAAGGCTCGCTACCCACACACGAGGCTGATATGACGGCCCATGCAAATCTACTCATGCAGCGCCCTTGTAAGGCTTTGCTTCGTCCACAGATGCGACCGTGAGCTACGAAATGTGTTATGAGTTTTAGACTCCTATATTAAAAGGAAAAGCAAAGGATTTTTGTAATCGTAGCTCTAAGGGCACGTTTACCACGAGTTCCTTACTCCACCTCTAGGGACAAAAATACTATATAATTACAATAGTTCCTTTTATAATTGCGAAATATTGTTGTTGTATGTATGTTGTTGCATGTTTGCAAATTTAAAAGTTAAAAATTAATACTAAATTAATTTGATGGACCTCAGGTTTCATTATCATAATGAATTACGCAGATATTTTTAAAGGACATTTTTAATTACTATTGTAACTGTAACTCTATTATTATTGCAGCTCATTGGTAAAACAGCGGGCACTGACAAACTATCTCATATCCGTCGGCGACGAGATGCATTAGTGCCGCGCTCCTGACTTTTGTTGCCGAAATTACTACATCTGAACAGTAGATCCTCAGCTAAAAGGTGTGTTCATTAATGAAATGAGACGAATATATACAATAGGCTTTGGAGATCGTTATATGTAAACTTCAATATTGTAAAAAAAACCAGCAGAAATATAAATAAATTAGCATTTTCATAACCTTCTTGTATTTCCATACAAGTCTCACACAATACAAGTCATACAAGTCTCGCATACCTATAAGTTCCAAAATTTTAAATTGAACACACCTCAATTTAGCATTCAATTGTAAAACATAATAATGCCAATTGACAAAGTAAGTGATTAACCGATTACAAAGAATAAGTAACATAATAATCTTGCCAATTGACAAAGTGATTAACTGATTACAAAGAATAAGTATTCAGTGATATTATATCACAAGTGGTACAGTTTCTTAATACTTAAAAATAATAAAAATATCATTTTTAATGATTTATTTTTCTACTAATATTCTATCTATTAGAAAACTGGTATCTTTTAATGATGTTCTATAGCGTAAAGAAATTCGAAGTCTATGCTTCTACGTGATTCGTTTGTAGCACTAGAGTTGACATAACCTCTACAGTCCGGTACTGATACAGTACTCGTAGTGCGGATTATGGTTGTGAGCAAGTGATTTAATCAAGTCACTTATTTTGCTAGAGGTTTTTGATTCAATTATTAAAATTTAAATCATTCATTTTAGTTGCCGTTCTCTGCAAGCTGCGAATGGGATTGAGAGATTAGCTTCTATATTAAAGTGTAGCGATGACTAGGTCTCAAGATTTTACGAATATTTTCAATGTATTATTTTTACATCATTTTAATTTTGGCGTTATTACTTGTTAAAACAATATTACTTCAATGCTCTCGAATTTCCAAATATCTTAGAGTAACAACGTTATCATGCATTGAACGCGAATGGTTTCAAACAATATCAAAGACAGTTGGATATTAGAAATTGAGAGTCCCTACTCTAGATACTACTGCTATACTCAATGGAATTAATTCCGCCGCAGACAAGCGATTTTCATGTTCCTACAACCATCTCATAGTGTTTCCGATGTTCGAAGGTTCTAATAGTATTTCTCCATTGATATTATGTAGGTATTTTAATATTGAATATCTTAATTATGAAGTATATTTATGTTTAAGTCTTCGAGGCTAATAAATCTGTGGTTCTTTTTGATCTTATCTTTCGATTTTAATTAATCTTCAATGGTATGATAATTGCTGCATTAAAAGGTGATATTTTACTTAAGGCGTACATTTCGTCTAGTAGCTCGTAAAAGGTCTAATAATTCAAAAAAACTAGCAATCTTGTCGCGCCACGTTCGAATCTGATTTCTCGACAGGCGGCGGGACCTTCCGTTCCGGACGGCGACCACCAGCCTAGCTTGACCTCCCCTGTCTTTACAAAACAGAGTATTTACAAACAATGATAGAGCGGTACAATACACCGTCACGTGTCAGATAACGGTAGATGTCTTGCATAGCCTTAGGAAACAAAGATTGCTCCATTCGGCCGATTGAACGCACCCCCCACACTAACATCCCCCCCACTTAACGCGAACCCCTGCTCGAAAAGGATCTCTCGCGCGAAATAACAAAACTACCAATTCTTCGATTTCCGATGTATTTACACATTCAGCGTACAATGTCGCTGCTTATATAAAATATCCTTGTAAATAAGAAAAATAAAGCTTGACAAATCTTTTATAGTCCGGCAAAACATAAATTAAATTTTCTCATAGGTTCAATAAGTAATATATTTCAGAATGCTACCAGGTATAATAATTATGCAAGAATTGATTTATCACGTTAAAGAAAATCTTGAAATTGTGGCGTAGCATAACTAGTAAGAATCCTTAATGGTTGCAGATTTGATTACTAATTAGGTTTATCTTTAAATCATGAATTAAAATTTTTGTTTTGGGTCTCGATGTTGTTGTCCTCGTCTTTGTGTCTACGCCGTCTATGATATAGGAAATAGGTTAATACTAGTGTAGAGCTATGTGTGTAGAAATTCATTACTTAACTCGCATATTTGAGAGTGTATACTTCCTTCAAAGTGCTATCTCGAACTCGCGACTGAAAGGCGAATGGGGAACTTCTCGAAACGTATAATAAAGTTGCGCAAGGCCCTTTATTTGCAGTATTCTTAATAATTACTTCTTCCGATTTGTTTGCCGGCCGGCGAGGGGCAGCAAGGGAAGAGTCAATAAATAATAACGCTAAATGATCATGTGACGGGGTACGCAACATTGGGTCCCCTTTTCAAGGCTTTAAAGCAAACTAAACAATATGATATTTGAATAAAAATACGCTGATATATCTATATAAATATTTATACTACATGGATCGTTTTATTAAAATGCATTAATATGTTTTAACGTACTTTTAACATTTTAATGCAATGAATAACGAACAAAACTTTAGCAGTAGATTTAAGCAACATTACATTGATTTGCGAATAGCCCAGTATGTCATTTGTTTAGGCTTTATTTTGTTAGGACAATGTCAAATGTGCTTTTAGAGTGAAGCTTGAATTCAAATGGACGTAAAGTGGGTTGTGAATTTAATGGAACAATAGACCAAGTTTGGATTAGTATATATTCGTAATTCATACATATTTATTACGAATTGTTTTTTTTTTATAATTTCTACAGCACTCCGTGCTTGACCAATTTGCATAATACAACTTTACACCTATTTCTATCTTATAGGAAAAGTTCTGTGCTACTGTATTACAGTTAATATGAGAGTCAAATTAAAATACGCGCACCTATGTACGTACATACTTATAGGTATGTTGCGTGTCGACTCAGCCTTTAAAGCAACTAAGCTTCCTGTAACGAGTTTAGGATAGATAGAGATTGCCTTGTGTACATATAGGTAATACTTTCCTAGGAGCTACATAAATCATAATGATCACGGAATATTAGGGTTAATAGTTTTATTAGATAAACACTACTGAACATCACAACTACATTAGAGATAACGTAGCGTTCCTATTCCTACAGTGCTTCCAAACGAATATAATTAGCAAAACCTTGTCACCAAGGGACACCTAGCAGAAGTCAATTCGGTCGCTGCATAGAGATGAGTCGTAAAGAATGGTTGGCGCGGGCCAACTCCGCCGAGGGCATAAATTGGGTTCGGAAGCAGATCACGTAACGGTTAAGAGTTCACAAAACTGTGCCATAAATCGGACGCGGAGGTGCGCCGGAGACAAACGGCGCCGGGCGGACAGGGAATGTGTTGAGATGTTCACTGTTAACACGATTGCAGTGATATATTATTTCAATTGCTATACCTAGAATTAATAAAAATTGAGGTCTTTATCTTACTTAAAAAATGGTTATTTGTAAGATATAAAATAATTTTCATTAACTCACGGCTAAATAAACGGCCGGTAAAGAAACATTTAATTTTGTCAATGATAAGGTTAAAATGATTTATTTGTAAAAACGTACAAAACTAACTAGAGTTGGTTATAAACGAAAGGAACTGAATTTCTACTCTATAAACCCGCTACAGTATAAAGCAGTAGCTACCTAGCACAAAATCATGTAAGTACCTAAAATTGAACATATTTAAAATACACATTAAAGCTTTATATATTATATATAAACATATGTTACTCCACGACGGACTCGTTCCCGGTTGATAGATTCTGACAAAGGAATCATTTAAAAGATAGCTCCACGATGGCTCGCTGGATAACCGTGCTATGGGGTGCGGAGTCGCGGGATATTACGCCAATTTTACGATACACATATCAACGGTATACAAGAATCGCTTATGAAAAATATGCGAATATATTTCATTTAGATACACATTAACACATCGATAAAATTACATACATACAATGTGATAAGTAAGTAGTAATTAAGTAAGTTAGTAATTTATTTGAACGGTTATAAATAGAGAGGTAGTAAAAGAGAGTTTATTTATTTCGGTAAAAGTTAAGCTTTGGTACATGTTATAAATTTGATTACCACTGTGCCATAATTGAATGTAATTATTAGGAATAAATACGCGATAGATGTTTACTTGCAACTTACTTAACATGGATTCATACACAGCTAAGATTTATTTAAATATTGGGTAAATATTTAAAGTAATAATAATTGTAATAATAAATGAATTAATCGAGAATTGGCTCTTTAAAGTTACATATAATAGTTGAAACCTGCCCTTGTAATGGAAGGTTCGTCTTTCAGGTAAATTCGAGTTAATCTACTACGTAAGACAGTGGTAGGATCGAAGGCGGCGGAGCGGGTAATGAGCGTATAATTCTCTCGCCGCCAGGTGGCGCCGCGACGCTGCGGTTTGTCTCGGCGGAGGCATAAATGTCGGCTAATTCATGTAAATAGCCCGTTACCTCGCTTTATCTTCGATTTTTGAAGTGCTTTACGACGCTCAAGGACGCGGTACAGATGCGACTTTTGGGACAGAAATATTAGGGAACGTAGGTACAGGTTTTTTCTACATATATTTTTTTAAATGTACAGACAAGAAAAGAATCATATTTTGAACTTGGACTTGTAATACGACTACAGTTTAATCGATAGGATTAGTTACGGATTATGAATTTAAAATGTAGTTCGAATTAACTAGTTGCAAGATAAATCTACACAAGATATGTTTAGAGATTTGCAATACAAGTTCAAAATTTCCATTGTTGGTATTAATATGAAAGCAATATCGATGAATTAATGCCCCTTCGAATAACAAACATACGCTGACTCGAACTCAAATAAATCAAATAGATTTATCGGGTCCTACTCGAAGGTCCCAATTAGTCTGCCATTGTGTATTTGCGTCTGCTATAGTTCCTTGCCGAATGTAATAATCTTAAGGCAACTCTATTAAGATCCCAACCGTCATACGCTCATATTTGATAGTGAATATATACGAGTAGATGTACCAGGCCTAAGGAAATACTATTTCACGCGTCTAATACAACTCCTTGTTTGGCGGACTCTATATGTAGGAGGTCGAAGGCAATCTAAGAGGTATTCAGCTTCGCCGAGCGACTAGTTGACGGTGCCCCACGATTTTGTTCCCGAGGGACTGCTGTGAAACTACTAATCTAGAGATGTATCAGAGAAGGCACTCTTATTTAAAAAAAATCACTTTGGTTTTTTCGGTTTATTTTTTCTCTGTTTTTATTAATAATACAGTTAATTTGCAAAATAGTGTTAGGGTTTTAAAAGTCCAAGTATAATTTTTGTAATTATGTATTATAAAATTAATGTAGGTAAGGTTTGCAAAATAATAGCATTATATACTGAAATCTTAATGAATCTTAAAATATTTTATGAATCTTAAAAAATTTCTTTCCGTCGTATTCGCATCAATTAATGCTCGAATGGACATAGTTTAACATTTCACAAGACGTAACGAGATAGTTTCTGTAAGCATTATCTAAATCTCCCCTAGAAAAGATTTACAGATACAAAAAAAATCTTTTATTGTCTCAAAACCAAAAACTACTTGAGATACGCATGCCTTCTCCACGAGTGCGGTCTTAGCGCGCGAGGGCAACCCTCTCATTATTTACGAAGGGCCGATGGGCTGAAGTGTGTGACGAGCGGCACGTACGGTCGCTAACGAGACGCTTTGTGACCATCTCCAGCTCGAGTGTGGTCACTGCTTGATTTTTTAATGGACAAATTATATTTGCTCCCGAATCCCTCAGGACTCGCGTGAACAGTGGGTTGGCCTTTTAAAGTCCGCACACGCGAAACTCGCGTGCAATGCAGGGGTGTTAAGAGCTCACGAGAAACGGCGACTCGTTCACAAACTTTCTGAGGGATTTTAAGCGACGTGGAATACAAAAGGACAAGAAAACCCACGGCACACCTTTGTTGTTCGAAATGTTTTTATTAGAAATAAAATGTTCTTATAATCTAACTAAATAAAAGCTGTCTGCGATAAGACTTAGGTGACTCCCTTTCATATATATACGAATATTACAACGAAGATTTGATTTATAGGGGCTCTGATTAAATTGAATAGAGATCAAAATGAATGTGTAACTTTGTCATACCTCACACATAAAACATTGGAACGGGTTGCACCTAAACAAGTATAAAATCGAGCAGACAGTTGGAAACCGTTTTCCTCCGATTTGCTCTCACAATAGCTCATTTGTTATAACCAACCTGATAGCGGGGCGTTATTACGGCCAAACAAATTGAGTCGAGCCTCGCCACCTCAGACTAATGTAATTCCGGAGTGCGCGCACCCAAGAATAGATATTTAGAGTGGATTGTTTTCGACAGACCGTAATGAAAGTCTGATGCCGGGGTCCAAATCAGTTTCGGAGGTGAGCGCGCCGCAGGGGAGGCGTACATTGTAATAAGACGCGGAATAACCTAAAATAAACCGAACGTAGTCACAGTACAAAGATGGACACGGTAGGGTCCGTTCGGCCCCTTACTGCTTAATTTGCCTACCGTAATTACTGTCCTCTCGGGTTGGGGAAGGACCCCGGGGCGCGACCCGGCCGTCTTCCAGGTTATATTGCGCTCCTGCGGGCGCCGCGTGTGTGTTTAGCAAATACTACTACCCCAGTCGTTAAGTATGAATACGGGTGTGGACAAAATGTATTAGCTTAGGCTGAGATTCGGCCCGTGTTTGCACGGCGATGATAGATTTATAGTAATTGTGTTATTAACGTTATGGGATAAGGGTTTTACGGACTTAAGTAATGGAAGCGTTTACCTAATGCTCGGATTTATAGTTAGTTTGCACGTGGTGCTCACTAATAAATTGAGGAGCTTTTCCGATGTTATAGTAGTGTAGTTTTCGTTTTAGTTTTAATTACTCGTGTAATACTTTTCCTATCAAAAATGTAGTTATAATATGCATGTATTCATATTTGTACAAACGAGTTCGTAGTTCATGTTAGGATAAAAGGGAACTACATTCTAGGGTAAACTGGTTAAATACGCCCTACTTTTTTATTTTGTAAAATTTAACACATTTAAAATCAAATTATATTATTTTATTAGAAACCATATGTTACATAAACTAATCAGCCTCATATTAATTGGTCATTCAACTAATAATTCTAATTATTTTTTGAATTGCACGTCTTTTTAAAAACTATAGAAAAGGGCGTATTCCCCGAGGGGTCGGTGAA
>DWPV01002782.1:0-16477 GCA_018251915.1 Urbanus proteus proteus
GAACGGAAATTTAAACTCATCATTCAAATTTCCGCCTCGATGGGAATCGAACCCAGGACCCTCGGATTAGCGGTCCGATGTGTTAACCATTGCGCCATCCGGGTCGTCGAAAATGGTGGGAAACCGTCCAGAAGGCACAGAACTGATAAGGTTAATGCCCTGGTAAGGGTGAGGGTGAGGCCAATGTTGAATAGATGGGTCCTAATACTAGAAATAACTAAACTTAATTTGAAAACAATTTAATATCTAAACAATGTAGTGTAGCTATCTACCTCTCGTTACCGCCATTCATATTACGAGTATATTTAAAATATTGGAAATTTATTTGAATAATATAAATTAACAATACAATAGAAACTACAATGTAAAACAAAAAAGTTAAGAAATAAAGATAGAAGAAGAGTACAATTTTATTATAAACTGTTATTTGGTAATGTAAAAAAATGTTTTAAATTAATTAGTGTATGTCATCTAAACCAAAAGACTCAATACAATATTGAAACACCCATGATCACCTATGTTGCAATATTAAGCCTAATAAATAATTTGCGCAAATGAAATCAAAGTAACAAACACACCTGCTCTGTATGCTCCTTAGGTGGTAGCGCACACAACAGGCTATACAGATGCGCGCAAGGTTTAGGTGCCAGCGCCCTGATGAACCCTGGCAGCAGGTCGTACACCTGCCGGCCGCAGTGCTTCAGCTGCGCCGCCGCCCACACCAGCTCCACGTGCTCGGGCGTCACGCGACCCTCCACCGCCAGAAACTTGAGTATCATGTGCGATTGTTTTATCACCTGTTGATTATTGATGAACAATCTATGATTAATATTCTTATGCATGCATTATAAAGGCAGCATTTTGCAATTCATACATTCATTTATTTGAAATGAAATCTTCAATACAAAAACTTTAGCAAACAAAACAATATTCTTTTCAGACCGTGTTTTGAATGAATAACACCATATTTTATGATAGGTAGAAATAGTCTTTACATGACTTTAAAATCATATTCCTTCATTACTCTTAAAAACTGACAGTTTTAACAGTAAATGAAAGTTAGTTTTTATCCTATTCAACACTATAAATAAAATACATTTAAAAGCAAAGTCAACTGTTAAATTGTTTTGATGTTTTATAGCCAGAAAACAAACCTCAACATGCAGGTTAGGTCCAAACAGGTGTTCAATGATGTTGTTAAACGTCAGCCAGGCAGCCAGCTGCTGTCCAGCGACCTCTGCGTCGGCAGCGGGGTCTCCCGCACACAGCTCGTTATGCGCCGCTATATGCGCGTTGATTTGCGCCACGCCCGCCAGCCGCATCGTTAATGTGCTGCTGTTGAAGTACTTAAAGGCTAGTGCAAGCCCATCACAGTCAAACACGAGTGGTGCATCCAATGGCTCCTTTGCTGCTCCCCACATGAAATCTAGAAACATATAAACATTAAACTGCAGCCTCAAAAGAATACTTAATCATTTGGTTTTATATAGGGTTCAATTAGTGTTGTAAATAACTTTACAGTACTAATGATAAAATTTACAGTTATCAATGAGTAAATGTTGTGAGCCATTCTTTGAACATGTTAATGCAGTGATCTGAGCTATTTTTGCATACCTTCGTTTCCAATCATTTTTAAAATCAAAAGTTAGACTCTTCTTACTCATCACTACATAGTATAAAACAAAGTCGCATTCTCTGTCCCTATATCCCTATGTATGCTTAAAAGTTTAAAACCATGCAACCGATTTTGAAGTGGTTTTTTTTAATAGATAGAGTGATTGAAGAGGAAGGTTTATATGTATAATAACATCAATTTTTCTGTAGTATATTTGGCATTACACCCGTGCAAAGCCAGGGCAGGTCAGCTAGTTCTTAATATAGAACACTACAAGCAGTTTCTGCTGGTATTTGACCATAACATTAAAACAAAAGATCTGACAATCTATTGACAAGCTTCAGAAAAGCTCTAACTTTATGTACAGTTGATTACAGATGTCTATGACCAGCAGAGTTTCATTGTAACTTCTAAATCATGAAAAAAATCATAAATGAGAAACTTTCTTACCTGCTATAGACTTTACTGCTGGTACTCTGAGATCTTTGTCTTCTAAGCTGCACATGTACTTTAATATCTTGCTTCTAAGTGGAATGAAGAGTTGTGCCACAGCTCTGAAATTGAGCCACAGCTTCAGGTTTCCCACAGCTGCCACAATGGCATGGGCCATCGTCACTGGCAATGACACAGGTGTGGCGTGCTCAAACACAGCCGACATGGTGCACACTCCACCAAGCTTACAAAATAGGTTCACATTTCTCAACAAATAAGCTGGTATTTCTGTATCCTGGAGATCACAGTAAGAACTCAAATTCGTTATCTCCTGGGCGGAGAGATCATCTAATCTACTGAGTGATGAGTGTTTACAGGCCATGTACAGAGGAAAGTTGAGCAGGAATATCTTGGAGACAATGTGCATGAGCTTTTCCTTTTGCTGCACCGACCACACCTGTGATTCATCCTTAGTTGATGTTGAAGGTTTCGGGTCAACTGGTTCTTCTGGAGCTTCTTTTGAAGGTGTAGGGTTTTTACTTTCTTTAATTTGGTCATCTTCTTTGTCACTACTTTCTTTGTCTGTTTTAGGTAGAGGCTCAGCTGCCTTTTGCTTTTCTTGGGTGTCTTTCGGAGGTGCCTTAGCAGCCTCTATTAACTCATCTTTCAGTTGTTTAAGTTGGCATACAGATAGGCATAGAATGCTCTGTACAACTAAATAAAATCTCTCAAAGTTCTTTACATCTCTATAGCAGCACATACATTGCCTGTAAAAAATATCAATTTTGCAGTCTAAATAACTTTTTAAATAATACTACAAAAATCTTACTTCATACAGTGCTTAATTTTTTAGGATGACTCAAAACATTATATATCTATGTTAACATTTAAATAAAGAGATATCGTTATGATTATAGTAATATTGTTACCTTTGTGGCCATGAGAGAATGTAGTTCAGTACAATTTCGAGCTCCGCCTGACTTATACTTGGATATTGAGACACATCATCTGTAAGTCTTGCTTCGCCTAAAATCAAAATAAAATCACAAATTTTCACTAAGTACCGAGCTCATACGCTTAAATTGGACCAACAGTGTACACAAAAATACAAATATACAGCGAAAACAATGATACGAAAGCAAATGATCAACTAAATTTCGAAACAATGTATCTTACAATTCACTAAAAGCTGTGAAAACTCGGAACAAACATCACACATCCTCAGTGTTTTGTGTCAAGGTTAAGCGAAATATTATTGTAATATTATCGCAATTGTTAAAATGCTGGAAATATAGATCATTATTGATATTTTCGTATCAGAAAACGAACACTGCCTTAAAAATGTCACAGAATCCATTCCACCATTGTTGACGATTGTTGTCAAAACAGCGTTTCGTTTTTGGACATTATTGTTAATATTCCTAATAAGTTATGACTTTAACAATGCCTTTATATATTCTTATTTAATATAAATCCAATGGATAGATTTATTAATATGACCACCTATTCGAAATACTTGATAAATGTTTTAATATAATGAAATGTAGATTAATTAAACGGGCAAGCAAAGGAAAAACTAAACGATAAATCATTGATCATTTAGAAATTTTAACCACAGAGATTCATATTCAGTGGTTATAGGGTTATGTTTGATTGAGATGTTTCTGTTGATCTACTACCACTATATACTCCTGAGGAAAATACTTTAGGGGCAATAGATGGATTAATCAACTATTTTAAAGTATGAAATAAAAGATTCGGGTAGTCAATCTAATTTAGTCTATGATAATGTCATTATTTGTATCGTCAGTATTATGTCAGTGCGCTTTTGACGTAACATATTTTGACTGATTTTTATTTTGACATTTTTGACAATGACAGTTTTGAATAATGATTGAGTATTGCGATATGGGTTGAGTTTATTTTAGCCGCTTTTATTTTATAAGAAATGGTTCAGTTACTTTATATTATAGCCAGCTTACATGTGCTACTATGTCCTTTTACAAAAGTAGAGGAAAGTTTTAATATCCAAGCCACACACGATATTCTATATCATCGGTTTAACCTCACAGAGGTATATAAGTTCTAAATTTGGATTCATAAGACGCAGACCGAGTAGTTTTAATAAATCTATTTTTTCCAGTACGATCATAATGAGTTCCCGGGGGTGGTGCCGCGGTCATTCATCGGTCCACTATTCATATCAGCTGTTTCTGCACCTATTGTTGGCATATTGCATTTAACTGGGATAAATAAATTTTGGGCACAGTATGTTGGTAAGTGTTTGTCATCTATGTAAAAAACACAGAGCTCTTAAAAAAAGAACTGTTTAAAATTTAAAATAATTTTTGGACCAAGCAAGTTTGTTTACATCTTGTGTTATTATTTCCAGTTAGGTTGACGTTAGCGTTGAGTGTGCTGGCGGCATGGAGCCGGCTGCGGGTGGCGCTGCAGCGGCAGTTCGGGAGCACCTTCACCTGGTGGTTCACTGTCATCACGGTAGCTCAGTACCACTTCATGTTCTACATGAGTCGCCCATTACCTAACATTATGGCTCTGCCTTTAGGTAAATCATATAGTTTGTAAATAATAGTGTATAAGTGGAGTATGCTGTAGGTCTAACCTTGATGTTGGGAAAGTCTGTGTCATCACTAGATTTTAGATAAAAGGTTTGCAGCTAAACTTAGAGAAACTCTTTATTACTAAGATTTATACCAATTTTAATTAAGTAAGCAGTGTAGTTCCAGAGGAAGGAGGAGGCTGAAAATGTATGCATATTTAATGGCCCGTATGGACACCAGTTGTTATAACATTACACCAATAATATTCCATCAAAAATCATTTCGTTTTATATTTAGTATCTTTATTTGAGCTATACTAATATACAAATTAATTTAATTTATCTGACTTTATATTTCTATATTTTTCAGTTCTCTTAGCTTTCGAAGGCTGGTTATCGGGGAAACACAAGCAATTCATACTAAGCGCTGGAGCAGCTACTATTGTGTTTAGATCTGAACTTGCTCTGCTCTTCGGCTTATATCTGATTATAGACTTGTATTTTAAGAAGATAGATATACCCACGTAAGTTCTTTTCTGTAAATAGAATGATTTACTTAAGACATGAGAAATTACATCGAGTATTGCATAATTTTGTAGTATGAATAAATAGGGAACAAAATCCTTTTTCTACATAATTTAATTTAATCTTATGACTCTCTTGCACATTTTTCAATAAAGAAAGCTATCAGTATCATCATAGCCTGCCTGATGCAATGCAGTCATAACCACTTAGGAATTGCTTACTAACATAATATTATTTTATTTTTCAGTTTCATGAAGATTGCAATACCAGCTGGTGTGGGATTTGTGGCACTTACAGTACTAATAGATTCAATATTCTGGGGCAGGCCCTTGTGGCCAGAGGCTGAAGTGTTTTGGTTTAATACCATTCTCAATAAAAGTTCAGACTGGGGAGTATCCTTTTTTAAAATAATTTACAAATTTTTTAAAATGTGTTTCAAGATGAAATAAAAAAAAATATGTTGATAGGTGACTCATTGACTAAATTTATTTATTTTTATAGTAATAAGTTTTATAATTATTTTCAGTAAATCATATTTTTTCTATAAGCAGCAATATTTTAAAAATAAAAATTAATTCAATTATTACGCAGTCTTAAACATGAATGACTTCCTTAACAATATAACAGACTTCACCATTCCTGTGGTATTTCTACTCAGCACTCCCGCGGGGACTAGGTCCAAGTATGATATTGATCCCTGTAGGGCTTTACTTAGAGAGGCGGCTAGTACAGGTTGTGGTGCCAGCATTTGTTTATGTGCTGCTGTTCTCATTTTTACCTCATAAGGAGCTTAGGTTTATTATATATGTGTTCCCAATGCTCAATATGGCATCGGCCGCAGTTTGCTCATATGTGTAAGTAATACCTTGTTATCTTAAAAATATGTTCCTTTATTTTAGTAGCTGTTTACTCTATAGCAGTAGTAGGTTTTAGTTCTATTCAGTCTGTAGAAGACGTAATCCAACTGTAGTGATCTTCAGAAATGACACTAAAAATTAATATTAATTACTGATCCATAAGTATCAACAAATGTGATTATTTAATATTTAGTTCTTACATTGACATATCATTATGAAAAAAACTATTTTGCTGATCTGAAATGTGATAGTTTCATCATTAAAGCTACGTCAATAATCCTATATTTTCTTTCAGATATATAAGACGAACAAAAGCACCAATTTATGAGTTACTCTTCTGGGGGTGTATTGTTATCATAATTGGGAATGTAATGTTCTCGTTGGCATTAGGTTTGGTAGCCATGACTAACTACCCTGGTGGAGTCGCAATAACAAGGTAAAAGATATGCTTCAATTCAAGGTATACAATGCCAATAGTCTCACTAGTTAGTTTTATATGAAATTTTTATTCTTTCAGATTCCACAAATTGTTAAAAAATGAGCCATATGTTCATGTTCATATAAGTAACTTGGCTGCACAAACAGGAGTTACAAGATTCACACAAATAAACAAACAGTGGACATACAGCAAGACAGAGTCATTACAACCAGAAGAGTTGCAAGAATACACACATCTATTAATTGAGGCCAAAAGTAAATATTCACCAAGTCTGAAGTCATTTATGCGTACACACAATATTTTAGATAGTGTTGAAATGTTTTCACATATAGCAATGAACTATAAGTTGGTGCCGCCTATAAGGATTAAGACGAAACCAGCATTATTCATTTTGGAACGAAAAAACTTTAGGGAATATCCGAGAGGTGTACCGGACACCGAATTCAAGATTTCAGACGAAAACGATGAAGAAATATTTGAAACTGAAAGTGAAGAGGTTGAATTAAATTATGATGAGGATGAAAATGCGAACAACAACCTTGTAGATTCTACTGTTTCAGAAGTCAATGTAGAAGAAGAGCTTAAAAACGAAGAAATTGTAGAAGATGATTCAATAAAGAATGAGGAAGTGGTAGATACAGCTAGTAAAAATATAGTTACGAGTGAAGACGCATTTATTGCTTCAGAAATAGAACAGGATAGTAAAGTTAATAAGAAAATGAATAAAATTAAAAAGACAATCGAGGATCTAAAAGTTTATAGACAAGAAAGAAAGAAAAAAGCTATCACAAAAATAAAATCTGAAACTCGTAAAGAAGTTGTTGCATCAGCAAAGGAAAAATTAAAGGAAATAATGAAACGCCATAAACACATAGCCGATGAGCTTTCGGAAAATATAATTTCAGAAACTGAAGCTGAACCTAAGAAAGAAGAAAGTGACGGTAGAGGTGATATACCTGAAAAAGAATTTTTTGGAGAACAGACAGATGAAAAGTTTGATGAAATAGAAAATGAACCTGTGAATAACGCACAAGATGATATTCCTGTAACAGAGAAATCTGACAACCATACAAAGGAAAATATAGAATCTATTGTAGAAGAGGTTATTGCTAGACTCATCGATAGAAAGATTTACGACGATAAGACGAAACCAGAAGATATTAAGGTGGAAGATAGAAAAATGATTCAAAAAATCGTTGAAGAAATTTTATCTGAAAAAATGAATTATACGAAAATAAAGTCGAAATAATTATATATAAGGAAAATACTAACATATCATGTATATGGCTTGATAGTGTGATCTCAGTTCATACTGGTGGTTGTTTTGTAAGTATAGATGAAAGAACAAAAAAGTTAATTTTTACTGTGCATTTGCATTTACTTTATTTATACAATTGATATGTTATGTCCTTCATATGTATATGAATACTAAAGTTTTTTGAAGTGAAAATTCCTTTAACACAAATCCGATATGAAACCCATTGAAATGTTAATATAAAAAAGGGATAAAAACACATGTGTAGGATGATCTACTACAAAATTTAATATCTGAAATACATTATATTGTCACCCCATTCTCTCGACCTTCAGTTTTCGAAATGTTTCACATGTGTAAATTTCACACGATTTTTATAATGTAATATATAAATACAAATAACATATTTATCGGTTATTTCGTCTATACTTGTATTTAAGTGCCAATGCCATGTATTTTATTTATGTATTGTATGCATTTACGTATTGTTATGTACATTCGTACCGTAAGTGTAATTACTTATATTACATTCAAAAAGTACCTACTTATTTATGCTATAGTCGTAATTATTGTGTCCTTTTACTTACATCAATACTCGTATACCAGTTTTGTTCTAGATTGCATTTTCAAAAAAAGCCATCAAGGTTCCTAATATAATAAATGTTATGCAAATACTAAAATAGCCTTATAGGTTTGTGTATGTCTCCCTTGTTTACGCACTTTGATGTTTGGTGTTATTGCATTTCAGTGTACGATTCGCAGGGATCATTAAATAATTATTTATTTTACAATGGGATAAGGTTTTTATTACCTAATTGCAAACTATACGTCAAATTTTTAGAAGTGTGACCTAGTCAGTTTACTAAACTTATATTAGCATCGTAGCGTCTCCTCTGGTATAATTTGAATATTGTTTTCCTGGCTTGACGACCTTTTTGCCTCACCGATAAAATATTTATTTATTTTAATATCTGTTTATTTTTCTTTAAGAGTCTGCATAATGGGCTTACTGGAACTTACACTTGTGAAAGTAGCCCATCAGGCCAACCCCTAGCTATGACGCTGATTCTTTAGGAAGTTCACTTTTATTAAATCATGGATCGATATGAATTTATAATTTAAAGAAAAATAATATCTGAGCCGTCCATAATTGCCATAGTTTTCATAGATTATACAACAAAATTTTAAAACATAATTATCATATCCCGAACTTAATTGGATGAGCATAGAACCCAAAGACCCACTTTTAGGAGTGTGATCAAAGGGAATTTATTATTTTTGCTCATAATTATTTATTGTTGTTATTTTGCTATTCTGTTGTACTGTTAAAATATGGTTGTAAATAAATTACTATGATTCAACTGGACTTTTATTTTCGTTCAACAAGATTAATATCTTATAAACGATGACGACGCTCATAAAAGTAAAATGCACAGAAAAGGGAAAGTTCTTTCATGGTACAATCAAACAAAATGTAAAAATAAAGGCGTTTAATTTGATTATTTTTCAATCAACATAAACCTTAATTACGAGCTTATACATTGCTATATAATTCCATTAGCAATAACATGCTATTTTCAATGTTAAATGCAAAATTATTACAAAGAAAATGGTGTGATTTTTTTACATGATGTTGTTACATAATTCCGCAGTAAGCTTTCACATTCATTGCTATAAATATGTTAAACTTGTCACAATTAACCTTATTTTGGCTTTAAAATTGTTACCACAGTGTATTATTTAGTCTTAACATTTACTCTTAAAGACATTTACTTCTTCCTATATGTACATAATATAAAAAAGTTCTTTTGACATCACAGTACAAAACTGAAAATTTAAAATAAAAATTATACAGGCGTGTATTAAAAACGATAAACGTAAATGTTAGAAAGCAACTTAGGCTTTAGCTACATTTGTAAGCTAAGTTTCATCAACTGATAGAAAAATATTTTTATCACTTATTATAATCACCATTGTACAAAATAATATAATTTATGCTTCATGTTATTCTTACCATACATTTTATACAAACACAAAAATATTTATGTATGGGTTAAAAAATCTGTTCAGGATATATTATTTACTTTATTATCATTACATATTATAGTTTAGTGGAAGTGCTTCTATTCTGATCAGTGATCTAAGATGCACGACAGCACCGTCTTTGTATCACTCAGATGTTCTTATCGTATTTGTTTTTATGTATGTTGGTAATGAAGAGCATTTTATGATAGACTGAACGCACGCACATAGAAAATATTCAGTGACCCTAGTTATTCCCTTGTTTACTGCTACTTACACTTATTTAACTGATTACATATAGCATAAAGTAATTTATAAATATTAAAGTGTTATCGCTATTTAACAGATAATCGTATTGTCTTCTGATGTCATTGACTAGAAAAAAATGCTAGAATAGTTTAAAATGCAGACATGAGTAAGATATGCATAGATCTACTATAAATCTACGAAAAAAAAACGTTTTGTATTATTGCAATTACGTTTTGCTTAAAAAGCTCTTTATTTTTGGAGACTAATCAATTATTTTTAAGCAAATTATACTGCTTATTAAAAAATATATACATTTAAATGATCTCTTAGCATACTATTAGCGACATTAAATCGGAAGCACATAGTTATAAAATATCAGTTGTGTCAATCCATAGACAAGAAATTTCTATTTAAACTTTCTGAAATATTTAAATACCAAAGTTAAGATAAATTAAACTTAAATTGTTATTTTGGTGGCAAAGGTACTTAAAAAAATCCAATAAATGTATCGATATTCCAACAGGGAATATTTTTTGTTTATCATCTACTACATTGATGGACACATGTTTCTTCGCTGGCCATGAAATAAAGATTTTTTAAATGATGGAAATGTTACATACATTTCCATAGCAAGATTACATGCTTTGTATCTAAAAAATGAACATAATTAATATAAATATCTTGAAGAATTATTTGGCAAAAAAAAATCTGCAAATCAATAAAAAAAATAACTTGCAAGTCCGTTCATATTAGGAAATCTTGCAGCATTCTCCAGTCGTATCTGCCGGAGCTGGAGTTGATGCAGGGCGGCACGGGCGGCGGCACGAGCGCCAGCGGGCGCGTGCGCATGGCGGCGAGCGCGCAGTACGGCACGCGCAGCAGGTTGGTGTTGACGGCGTAGCGCGCCGGGCCCGCGCGCGCCGCGCCGTACCGGCCCAGCGCCACCGCCATCACGTCCAGCGTCGACGCGTGCCCCACGAATATTATGTTGCCACCTGTTGCAACCACACATTTATATCTATACATTTATATAAAATTCAAGTGTCTGTTTGTGATTTCAAATTAACAATTTTTTACTCAATGCCTATGAAAGTATCCACAACACCTACAACGAAAATGCAAGTTTAAAAAATATTGTCTGTCTGCCTGTCTGTTTGGCTGAGCTAATCTTCTAAACGGCTGAACCGATTTTGACGAGGCTTTCACTAGAAGATAGCTAAAGGTCTAAGGCGTGACATAGGCTACTTAATTTTTGAAAAGTTTATAAGCGCGGGCTCTACGCGCATGCGCGCGCCGTCGCAGGACAGCGGGATGACATTTATGTTTGAATATGTATTATTCTTTACTTTCTAAACGCGGGCGAAACCGCGGGGTTCAGCTAGTCACAAAATATAAAAGTCTTGTTTAAGGAGAATAAGTTACAAGTTTATTCCAAATTAAATTATAGATGGTTTATTGGTTTCCATTCTATTTTTATCTTCTTTTCATTGCTATACTATTATTAATTTCAATACAATTAAAAGTTATTTCTATCTCATATATCAATGATACAAGCTTAAAATAACAATACAATAACGAAGTAGATAATAATATCAGTTATGGTAGTTAACCACAGTTTAATTGTTAAGCCTTGTTTGATTGTTTAATTAGTTTAATTTCTCATATTAATCTTGTCCTTGAATAGTAATGGAATATTAGAGCAGCTTCTAACATAGTTATAGACTAGGACTATTACTTAGTAGAATTCAAATAAATGGTAAGTGCGACATTTGCAGCTAACTCAAAATATGATTTGAGTCGGATGTTAGTTGAAGATTTTTTACTCAAGATTTTACAGTATTTAAAGGGTGTAAGTGTAAGTTCGGTAAATTCGGTTGTAAGTTCGTCGTGTTAGTTCCCATCCTGTACTACTTTACTGTCTCATACTACATTTTAAATTGCTTAAAAGTAGTGGAACACAGTGAGAATCGACTTCAGAAGCGCTACTTTTACCTAATAACAGCTGTTTATGGCTTCTGTTTTCTAGATTGAAGGGGCAAAAAGGGGGCTCAAGGATAAAAGCTTCTGTGGCCAATCCCAAGAAAAACTGAAAAGTCAAAAAGGGTATTATTAATTGAACACTAATATTAGGTAAATGTGAAGTGTGCCAATAGTGTCGCTAGAGTCATACCATGAAAAAATCTACACTTAAAAAAGACTTTCTACACACTAGAATTTTCTTCTGTGTAGTGGATGCCATGGTTACACACAGACGAAAGCACAAACACCCAAACTCAGAACAGAAAAAAAATTCCTCCGAGCATCGAACCCGGAACTCATTGAGTATCAGTCCAGTATAGTGACCGTTCCACCACGCAGTTCGTGGAACTTTTAGATTTATATTTATGAAAACAAACAAGTCCTGGTCAACAAGCAAACAGCCGTACCTAACGCAGTACTAAGCAGGAATACTAAACGCGCTTCAGAAACTTTTTAATACCAAACTTTGAATAGTTAAATTAAGTTGACTTTGTCGCAGTGCCGCAATCCACTCTACAATTTTGCTAATCGCCAGCAGAGGGCGCGCCGTTAGCTAATGTAAATCCTAATATTATGAACGTTGAACGCCGGACGTGAAGTTAATTCTTAAACCATGATAAATATGTTCATAGAGTGAGTCAGTTCATATATTAGAGATATATTTTAATTACGCTTGCTGAGTGAAAAAATAATTTGGGTGCTAAAGGTATAGTTATAACTTTTTATAAATATAGTAAAGTAGCAAATGAGCGTGTTGTGTAGTAAGTGGGCACTGCCACCCATGGACAGGGGTAAGCAATGGAATATGTTACAAGGGTTTTATCGGATGCGATGCTGCTCCCATAGCCTACGATTGTCGCCTTTTATAACAGTAAGCCCCCATATCCTTCCATTGAAACATGAGACCTACATTAAGCTAGAAATACGCATGGCGATAGTACAGTGTCAGTAAAACCATGCTCGTTCTAGCTCTTCTTTATATCTTCAACCTTTTCTGTTATCTCTTTTCTTTTTCTCTCTCTTAGCGACATCGTAACTCTCTCTTTTGCTCGCAATCAAATTAAGAAAGGTATCTTATTCAATAAATTTCTACAAAAGTTGTAAATTGCAATTGAAAAGTAACTAAACTGAATACAAGGGCCATTCAGTGCGAACACAGATATAAACTTTGAGTAATACCTGTATTTTGTTTGTTCTTGAATTCTACAATAAAAGCTGATTGAATTTCAGCTCTCGGGGCATGAAATAAGCAATAAACTTTACGAATTTCAGTCATTTGCCCTTGGGAAAAAGATAAAGACACGGCGAAGTAAAGACCAATGTACCAATAGGTATAATAAACATATTTTATGTAACTATATACATGTATATTTTTATAAATCATAGAAGAATCATACATTTCATCTTAGTCCTCTGCTATAGCAACGCATTTGTGACCGACGTTGACGTTGATGTTAATGGTCGACAGTTAGTCCTACCGTTGGTAAGGTAGACTGCTCACTTACTTCTGCAAAAATCTGAATTTTATTTTTTTCAAATAAAGTCGATTCAATTCCAAAATTGCGAAATAGTGTGTCATACTATGTTGTACATTATTTACTATTTTTTTACTATTTTTTAATTCTTAAACTAGTGTACAATAAAGAATTTTGTGCTGTATTATATTGTAGTTATTTTTCTCAAGACAAAACAATCTTTAAAATACCAATCCAATCTTTAAGATACCAATATTATATTGCTATTAAAAAGTACATACTTTTTAGTGAACTAGTCACATTTTTGATGAATCAAGAGTAAATGACGTATTGTACACAAACTAACTATCAAATCAGGTTGAGGCAACACATAAATGTACTAATATTAGGTACGGCGTTTATTATATTTCAATATACACTTTCTACTTTGTGTTTGTAATAAATATTAATATTTACTTTGTGGGCCTATGTTTGTATTACGAGTAACTATTTACTCTTGGGAATACTAATTTCAGCTTTCACAACACTAACATATTATTATTATTAAACAAATATGTTTAGTTTGTTTAAGCCAGTGATGGTAAGTAGCCGCTGCTGTTAATGGATATATTCTATTGTTAGCCCATATATATTTTTTATTCCACGCATCTTTTTTACATTTATGACAATCACTATCACTACATAGTTTAAAAAAGTTGTTTTCCGCTGTCTATACCTATGTAGGTATGTATAGATCTTTAAAACAATGCAGCTAATTTTGATGTTTTTTAATAGATAGATTTTTAATAGAGAAATAGTGATAAAGAGGAAGGTTTGTATGTTATTTTAACGCGTGCGAAATAAAAAGTAGTGAAACTATCATAATAGTTTTTTATATGATTGAAGTAGTAAGCGAGCATGCAATCCACCTGATGGTAAGTGGCCACTGCTGCTCGTGTACAGCTGTAATCACCCCCAGATAAAATCACAGTCCTACCTGAGGTCAGCCACAGTTGCATTGCTACCCCCGAGTACTATGTTGCAACTATAACTATACTATAACCATAAGCTTCAAACCAGAATGCAGCAGCATTGAATATTGCTGTTATAAGGCAGAAATGGGTGTAGCGGTGGTGCCGCCGAACCACAATGATTCTACCACCTTTATATTCCTTTAGGTACCTACAAAAACGTTTGTCGGTTCAATAAACCAGTTTATAATAACCACTATAATACCAACACTTAACATTAACTGAAAATATCGCTTCGTAATATGCAAGTCACGAAAAACCTGGCATGTAACCCGCTAAGCCACGAAAGCCTTTGCTTTCATTATTTTGGGTCGCATTCAAATATTTTTTATGGTTCGGAAGTAGCATACACGATATCTACCTAATGTTGTGTAGCCACTGCGATTCAGTAAACTTTTTTTAGGCTATAAATGTAATAAACGAACATTTCAGACTGATAAAATATTTTTTTCTACAATAATTAAGCAGCAAACGAGCGTGCAGTCTACCTTAAAGGTAGTAGAACCATGTAGTTCGACTCCGGCGGTATCACCACAATACTTTTTTCTACCTTATAACAGCAGTGTTCGGTTTAAAGGGTGTGATAAGGTGGACATACTTATCCGAGGCCTTCCAAGTCACGGGTAGCAACGCATCTGTGGTCAACTTTAGGTAGGACTTGATCTTGTTTGGAGTTGATTATGGATGTCGATGGGCAGCAGTGTCCACTTATCATCAGGTGGACTGCATGCTTGTTTGCTACTTCGATCATATAAAAAGGTAGTAAAACGCATCTGTGATTGATTTCAAATACAACCCCTAATCTTTATAAACCCGCTTGCTAGATATCTATGTATGTCTATAGACAGTAGCGACCACTTACCACCAGGTCGACATTGTGCTGGTTTACTACTACCATTCTACACAATTAGTATACAATTACCAAGTAATCTTAATACGAAACACAGAAACAATATTGAAATTTCCGCCAATAACGAACTACATACGAGCAACAACTTCTGGAACACAATGGTCAGATTGACCCAATTGTGTTTCTGGCTGTGCCATATTTTTAGATAAGATTGTTCTATTTTGCAGCTATAAAGTAGTATATGTAATGTGATTATCCCCGAAAAAGAATTTAGCCTAGAATTCTAAAAATCGAGTTTTTATTTCTAAGCGCTTATCTGTTTTTCTTTTCTGTGTTTTTGTTTTACATAAACGTATCTAGTCTGTTTAATATTGCCATTTTTTATAAGAAAGACTTGTGATTATGCCCAAAAATATAAAAATCTTACCGAAGCTCAATCATACGTGCATTGCTAACTTGCTAGCTAAAGACTAACTTGGATCGAATTCAATAATAAGTCTTTGGTGCCTGGGGAGTCAGAGCACAAAGAGTTCTATCAGCTTTAAACACCGATGCAATCTGACTAATTACTCTGCTGGGGTTAAAAAGTTGTTGACAACAAAAGACTATAGTAAAATAGTCATACATAGTATAAGGGAAGCCATCGATTCCATTCAAACGTAGACCTAAAAACAAAATTGACCTGGAAAGCAGAATAAACTTTTGTCGGAACGTATTCATGTTTACGTAACCTTCGAGTGAAGCGTGCCAAAACAAATGCTGATTCGTATCACAAACAATCAAATATTACCTAACTTTCTGCATGGTTGCGAATTGACCCGAATTGAGCTGTTTGGACATTTCTGTACGTATCATATGGCTATCTTTGATGTTCCGCTGAACATGAGTTAGTCATTTAAATAAGGCAGACCTGAAGTTCTTACTTTACCATGCTAATTTAATGACAGTGTAATTTATATACGGTTAGTGGCCAATGGGTGTCTGATAATTTCAAATCATCTATAGGTAAAGCTTCCAGAAATTATCGACTGCTGTACAGTCATAAGTCGAAGCGCGCATAGCCCTGCGGATTGCGTAGATCTCAACCGATCTACAAAGTTAAGAAACGTCGGGCGCGGTCGGTAGATGGATGGGTGACCGATAGTGGCAAACATTTCATGCGCGTTTCC
>DWPV01002783.1:0-16470 GCA_018251915.1 Urbanus proteus proteus
GGAGGCTCCCTGCAAGACATTTGAAGGTAGAACCTTATGTAGTTCGCCCCCGGCGGCACCACCGCCACACCTATTTCTGCCTTATTACAGCAGTGTTAAACACTGCTGTATTCTGATCTGAAGGGTGTGATAAGGGATACGTACTTATCCGAGGCGTCCAACTCAGTCCTCAGAAGTAACAACGCATCTGTGGTCGACCTCAGGTAGAACTGTGATATCTGGGGTTGATTACAGATGTCCATGGGCGGCAGTAGCCACTCACCATCAGGTGGACTGCATGCTCGTTTGCTACTTCGAACGTGTAAAGAAACATTAAATAAATCTAATGGGACTTTTGGCAACAGTCACTACGCCTGTCACTCGTATTGGCGACCACAATGGGTGTTAATGTTATACAAGAATACGCTGATGCCCATGATTTATTTAGTTGCCATCTAGCATCCATGGAAACCATGGAAACCATGGACACCCATGCAACTAGCAAAGCAAAGTGCCAATGTCCAACCAATGTCCAATGACAATGTAACCAATGTCCGATAACCCATTTTCATCAAACAGGTTTCTTATGCCATATCATCATTAGGTACATCATTACATCACATCATACATATATCATCATTATATCACAGTTACTTATCGCCACCGGAAGTGACGTGACATTGTGATGGGGGCGGGCGGAAGTTAGATCGTTTCCGCAACGCCTTTTAGGTGTTCGGAAATCCATCACTTCCGGTATTTAATGGAATGGAATTGGTTTTTCGTATCTATGACACAAGGTCAATATTGAACCTGCAAAGGTTTATTCAATCTCCACTAGACAGATATAGTATGACAGTATTAGGTGTCTTATTCGTGTCTGATCTTGTAGGAAAGAAAGGGTGCTTCACACAGACGAAGTTTTTTATATGATCGAAGTGGCAACCGAGCACCTACCTGATGGTAAGTGACCACTGTCGCCCATAGAAATTAGTAATCAACCCCAGATAAGATCATATTCCTACTTGCGCACAGCAGCGCTACACGGCTGTTATAAGGTTGAAATAAATAAATAACTTTATTTTCCAATTCCAACTTATCCTGCAGTGATAGCAACGCATCTGTAACTAACTTGAAATAAATCTTTAACCTTATCTAGGATTGATTATAAATGTCCACGGGCGACAGTGGCCACTTACCGTTGGTTATCTTCATTTGACACTTCTGATAAAAAGTATAATGATGAAAATTCACCGTAACATACACAATATCAGCTGAGAACAGATTTCCTAGTGGGACAAATTTAGGTCATACTCAAACACGCTAGCCAAATGCGGATTAGTGGACTTCACACTTGAGAACATTATGCAAACCCCTAAAATGTTACTTTCTACACAGCATTTTCCTTTCTTTCTTTGATTTTTCTTTAACTTCCTTCCTTTCTTCATTTTTTCTTTCGTAATCTTCCTCTTTTTTTAACCTCCCTTTTCTTCTTCTTTCTTTTTTCTTTTATTTTCTTTTTCCACTTTTAGTCTTTTTTTTTTATAACATTTGAGTAGCAAACGAGCTTGCAGTCCCCCTGATGGTAAATGGCCACTGCCGCCCATGGACATTTGTAATCAACCCCAGATATGATCACGGTCATACCTGGGGTTGACCACAGATGCGTTGCTACCCCTGAGGACTGAGACGGAACGCCTCGGATACGTCTGTCTCCTTGACCACACCCTTCAAGCCATCACACAGCAGTGCTTAACACTGCTGTTATAAGGCAGAAAAAGGTGTAGCGGTGGTGCCGCCGGAGTCGAACTACATGGAGTTCTACCACCTTTAAATTTCGTTATAGCAATATCAATGTCATTCTTAATTCAGTAATACCGTTTAAAGGGTTTTATAGCACATTGTGACCTAAGTCCGCACTTTACACACGCCTTTCCGCGTGCCAGCGGACTTACCTATGTCACTCGTACTATAAAATAAAATACGATACTAGTGATATAAGTTGCCTATTACTGCACGGCGTGCAGTTAGCGCCCGAGAGAAGCGAGGGTGATAAATCACCCGTATCGTAATGTACTATTTTATACCATTGGAGTAGCAAACGAGCATGCAGTCCACCTGGTAAGTAATGACTGCTGCCCGTGGACATTTGTAATCAACCCCAGATAAGAACAGTGTTACCTAAGGTTGGTCACAAATGTGTTGGTACCCCTGAGGACTAACTTGGAATGCCTCTGTCAAGTCTCCCTTACCACACCCTTCAGACCAGAACAGCAGCGCTACACTGCTGTTAGTGCCGCCGGAGTCGAACCACACGGGTTCTACCACCTTATAGGTTATAGTTCAACAGAGTTTAAAGGTAGAACTCATTGTGGTTCAACTAAACTATTTCTGCCTTGCTGTGTTCTGGTCTGAAGGGTGTGGTAAGGGAGACACTTATCCGAGGTGTTCCAACTCAGTCCTGATAGCTGCATCGGTAACATACCTTCGGTGTGCTGTGACCATATCTGGCATGATTACAGATGTCCATGGGCGGCAGTGGCCACTTACCATCAGTTCTGCATGCTTAGTTGCTACTTCTATCATATAAAATATATAACCTTAATTATATATTATTATTCAAAGGTGGTAGAACTCTATGTTCGAATCCGGCGGCATCACCGCCACACCTATTTCTACCTTATAACAGCAGTGTAGCGCTACTGTGTTCTGGTCTAAAGGGGTCTAAATACGATAAGGGAGACATACTTATTTGAGGCGTTCCAACTTAGTCCTCAGGGGTAGTAACGCATCTGTGGTCAACCTCAGGTAGGACCTTGATTTGATCTGGAGTCTACTTACCATTTTGTGGATTCCATGCTCGGTTACTATATCGATCATATAAAAAAATAAGAGTTAAGCGTCATGATTCTTATTTTCTAAGCTCAGATGAGTAATGAAAGGAAATCAAACCCACATTAAATTTCCGTCTTAGTGTAATATGAAGAAATCATCGATATGCTTGAAGTTATCTTAAAAATGTTACTATGTCGTTCATAACCTGAATTCCACTTGAACAATGGATATCGTAAGTTCCTTTTAAAAAAGTTTAGTCGAACATAAATCCTCCTTCATCTTTAAAATCAGTTAAAACTCATTTAAAATATTACAAGCGCCTTAGAAAACACTGCATTAGAAAACCTGCGTAGTTCCCCTTCAAACCTTGAGTGTTTCGCTCCACACACATAATATTCTCTCGAAGTTTTTTCATTAGTTGCTCTGTTGTACGCAACGCTGCTTTTGTAATGTACTTAATGTATCGGAAATCTATTGATTTCGATTTGTTCACACAACAGAAACTCCACTTAATTGGCACAATACAGTACCTAATTAAGCGTTGGTATTATTTATTAGAATACAGATGTTATGCTGAAGTATGAGCGAATTTATTTGTAAATCCCTATGTAAATATGACTAAGTAAACATATGTATGTAATTGATTAATTAATAC
This sequence comes from Urbanus proteus proteus, assembly GCA_018251915.1. Lineage (NCBI taxonomy): Eukaryota > Metazoa > Arthropoda > Insecta > Lepidoptera > Hesperiidae > Urbanus > Urbanus proteus. The sequence goes on from DWPV01002783.1 coordinate 3,467, forward strand.
GTAATTGAGAAATAATAATTGACCTTATTTTTATAAACAATAATATTTTAAAATCATATAATAATACATGTAGTATGTTTGCTATTTGATTTAATTTTGGTGCTTTTTTATTCATTTTTATTTTATTTATGTAAATTATTTACACGAATAACATAAAAAAATGAAAATAAATAAATCAACATTCGATTAGAATCTTGTGTATATATTTTTTTCTAATATTAATGTGTATGTGTCGCCTATCTTATGGCAATGGTCACATACACACTTCTGAGAACAAAGATGGTCTCTTTCGATAAGTCGGTCATCTGGCATCTACATCCATCCACCGTAACGGATGAACTGCTTCAAGCTAGAAATAATTCTATATATATCAGACTACAGAAATTTCACTAAGGCGGTAGTTACCACCGCCTCCTTGATCGAACTTCTGTAAGCTAATAATGATGAGATATTAATTTTTAAAATCTGTTAATGACAATGCTAAGTCATAAAATTTCCAACGTCTATTTTCACAAATTTACGAGTCACGTATTGAAACCCGGAAGCAGAGACTTCATTATCGTTTCTGTATTCATTACGTGACCGAAATGAACATAAATTAACAATTTCCATACGAATTCCTTTCACGAGATTAAAGTCTGTATTCCGTTGAATGTTGAATGTTTGTGTTCAATTCTCGGACGATTGGCATCAGGCCAAGTACACTAATTGATTTTTAGGCTCTCTAGTTAAACACGGGACCCTCGACATTTTATATTGTATGTGCGTTCGTCCGCCTGACACACCCCAAAAGTTTCGATATACGCCTAAAGGTATGTTTTGGAAGAAGTAATAGTGTAGTGGTAAAAATTACAGATAATTAAGAAACGACGAGTATAAGATTGGATAGGTGACCACTAAAAATTTGAAGCGGGCTTCCTTACTTCAGTGGGCTCGTCAAGCCTTCGTTCCTATTGTTATCGTATGCCATCAATCGCTAAGCTTAGGAGGCCGTTTGAGGAAACATCCGACACAGTTTCGCCATTCCCATTCCCGCTATATCATACCTATTAAAGTAGCGTAGTGTACGCTACAGACCTCTGAGATGAGGCGAGATCCGTTCAGCAATAGTACAAAAAAGAGTTACAACCATGGATGTACTTCTTTATGTTAGAGCAAAAAGTGCAGTATCAATGGACGCCTCCTTCAATAAACGATTATTTAGCAGTTTAACTTAGCGTAGAATTGCTCATTAGTCTGATATAAGGCTAGATTGTAATTAATATGAAGTACCCTAAAATTATTTGGTGCTTCATATATAACAAAAAAATATGGGTGTAACTCTTTTATATCTTATTGCTGAACACGGATCAATCAAAACATGTTAATAAGTGAGAAAACGTTAGACATGGACATAAATATAATGGCTGAATAATATTTACTGAATTAATTCACATAATTAATTATTATGATACTCACATACAAAGCCCTTTTGAGTACCAGTGTGAGTTTATAAACGGCCATTATTCTAATAATTTTATCCTCACTTCCCAACCAATTTTAATTTAAAAGTTTTCGCCCACAGGAATTGGCAAATTATACTTCATAACATGTTGTAAATCCTAAGGGTCTAAGCCAAAATACCTTTACGGCTGTAATGAAAATATGTTAGGATCTTTATGTTGTTCCGTCCAATATGGCTGGAACGGTCTTGTTTTATGTCGTTTCCATAGAAGGGCTGTTTTGAATGCCCTCGGGCCCGAACTATATAATAAAGGAAGCCCTGAATACCCGACCATAGTAACACAACATAATGTATGAACAGTTTTGATTATTAACATAATACAATTAGGTCACTTATATACCTTCTATAGATATGGTAATTATAGACGAATATTTTTGTGTCTTAATACTTACCTATTAATATTGTTCTTATAGCCAGATCGCACAATAATTAAGTTTATACATTTTAATCTGTTATTATGATGATTTTGATTCATTTACAGTTTCTTGTAAATACAAATTTATAAACAGAGCGTGATAAAAAATAATAATAAAAATAGCTTCATACTAATTTATTTTTAATCACGTTGTTGTCCCTTAATTACTTCAAACAAAGGCGATAAAATAATGAAACATTTTACATAACTTAGTTATAACAATTCGATTATCTGAATTTCGTTACGAAAGCAATTTTCCAAGCGCGTTGTCAAATACATAAGTGCTATTTACAAAGAATTGTTCTAAAACAAGAACAATATATTTCAAATGTCCGTATTAAAAGGTACATCGGTACGGAGCTATTGTTCCTCAAACAACTAAGCTGGAACAAACTTTGCTGCTTTGTTCCGCGGCTCGAATAAACAGTGACACGGGATACCCCAATCGTAATCCAAGACCGTTTTGTTTACAGGCTACTTTAGTAAACGCAGCAATGTGTTTCCCTGTAGAAAGCTTCAATCAATAAAGAACATTAAATGGGAGAACGAATTTGAAAACTTTATAGTGCTGATCTCCAATAGCAAAAAGTAAAACGTTCGTGGAGGGGATTGTTTTGGATAATGTGCTACATATATTTAATATTTTTTATTCTATAACACAGTACATATATCTTAGTTTAATAAAAAATATAATAATATTTCAAATATCTACATTAGAAGGTAGGTACATTGGAACGGAGTTTTTTTTCCTCAATCAACTAAGCTAGAACAAATTTTGCTGCTTTGTTCCGCGGCTCGAATAAACACTGACACGGGATAGGTACCCCACTCTGAATCCAAGACCGATTTGTTTGTACACAAAGAAGCCTATAGGTTATTTCTAATAGCAATAATATCTTTCCACGTACAATGCTGTTTGCTGTAAACAAGAAAATCACGGAAATTAAAGCATGGTTATAGATATTCGCGGAAATGTTTTTCCGTCGTAGACGCGAACAAACAAATGGTAATCGCTAAGTATAGCAGATCATCTAAAAGTTTATTATAATTTTTATAAGGCAGTATTGTAAACAAATAGTTGTTTGTACGAAATAATAAATAATTGCTTTGTAACATTCGCGAAGGGAAATAAAATAAAGCGGAGGAAACGACTCAGTCAATTTGTTTGTAAAAGGCATACATTTATTTGTAATTGGTTATAGCGTTTCGTATGGAGTAATCATGTTTACGTATTTTATTTGCCTTAACGGCAGCATGCTCCTTTTATTTCACTATATTTCCAAAATATATTTTATTTCCTCCATTCATGTCAACAGAATTTCATCTATTACTTAACGTACTATAATTATTTATTAATATTATACATATACATATATATCTTACTAGATGATCCCGCGGTTTCACCAGCGTTTGAAAAGTAACTCAAGAAACATGTCGCGAGATTGACACGGCAATAAAACAAAATAAATGTATCTCACGGGAACCGCACATTTTCCCGGGATAAAAAGCTTATATGTTATTCCAGACTACTGCCTATGTCTGTACCAAATTTCATGTAGATCTATTCAGCCGTTCTTAAGATATAGAGTAATAAACATCCATCCATCCATCCATCCTCACAAACTTTCAGCTTTATAATATTAGTAAGAAGATATAATTAATGTATAATTGTTCTATAACAACTTAGACGACACATTTCAGGTTGGCTAGCCTTCTCTAAGGATAATAACTCTATGGCAATAACTAAGACATACGTGTTAACATCGTGGAGGGTCTTTGTGATAATTTCCTTGCATAATGCGTTCCAAACAGCAATGTTAATGCATGTTTCAAAGTTACTACTGTTTGGATTTGCATGCGTTATTTGCGGAACAAAGTGGAAATAAAAATACGAGTAATTTACTGAACAAAAGCACTGTGGTTAAACTTGACCTTTAATATTACGGATTGAGGATTCGTGTACAAACTTTTTGAGGTTATTTGCATATTAGTAATTAATCATAGCTCATCATAAGTTCTAAGGGTAAAGTAAATTCGGGAGGAAATTTATACGCATGAGAGTAAGAAATCTTTCAAAGATCATGAGTTCTCGAGAAGATTGTGAAGTAACTTAATCAAAATTCTCACTTGGCATGGTGACCACTTTGAGAAGAGAACCTTGCTCGTACTATGCAGGCAGGTGAAGAGAAACTGGTTGTTGGTAAACATGATAAAGTGTAAAGGGATTTCATATTAATAAAAACCTAACTTACACTTTTATATCATGGAAGTAGTAAACGCGCATGCAGCCTATCTGATGATGAGTAGCCACTGCCGCCCATGGACATCTGTAAGCAACTCCAGACAGGATCACAGTCCTACCTGGTATCGACCTACCCCTGAGGACTAAGTTGGAACGTGACGAATAAATATACTTATAATACAAACCTAAATATATATTTTTTTAATTTCTTCTAATTTTAGGTCTAGTAGTTTTTTTACTGTGTATATGAATGCAATGTGTGCACACAATGCAATGCTTAATAGAACAGACGTTACATAATGGCGTCTAAGTTGTATAACACTTAAGAATTTTATTGCTGCTAAGTTTCATTAAAAACAAACAAAATTTCCATTCTCAGAACATTTAAAGAGCTTTCAACAAACAATTTATTGTTATTACTAATTAATTGCCTATACAATAAATTCTCATCAACATTATTAACATAAAGATGCCGTTTTATTTTGACAACTTTTATAACCTCAACTTGATTTGCCGCCTAAACAATCTGTCATCATAAAATGGCCGTATGAAAACAAAATGTCGGCCGTCAAGTAATTCTAACCTGTCGTTCAATTAACGCTGCAATGGATAAAATTAATAAAAGACTACCTTATTTATAATAAACACGACTGACAGACAGACAGACAGACAGTAGAGCGTTGAGAAATGCAAATGGTTGAAGTGTTGTGTGAAAAAAATAAATGTCTATTTAAAAAGGGTCAATATAAGAATCCATCTTATCTTACTAATATTATAAGGTAATAGTTTGTGAGGATGGACGGATGATTTTTACTTTATAACTTGAGAACGATTAAGCTGATCTGGATATAAATTGGGACAAAGATTAATATACTCTGGAATAATATATAGACTACTTTTTATCCCGGAAAAATGCACGGTTTCTGTGGGATAGATTTTTTATAATTGTGAGTGAAACCACAGGCACTATTATTATTTGTATAAAAGGAAATTTGTAATGCATTACAAATTTCCTAATGTATCTTGATCTTGTTTATAGGTCACGCAAAATTTGCTTACTTCTTCCAATTTGTCATATTTGTCTAGGTATTATAGTAATTTAAACATTGCTTCCGTCTTCCTGTGTAACATCAACACCCACTGCCAACACCAATCAGGGGAGGCCCATAGGAAGCAGTGGACTCTAAAACGCTGATGTTAACATAAATGAAACCAAAATATATTTCAATATATCCAGAAAATCTCTTATTATTATAATACAACATTGTTTTCCAATGGCATACGGATAATGGTGTACATAGAACGTGTATTTGTAATTAACGCACATATTGGTTTAACGCTAATTAGTCGTGTGATGGCTTAGTAGGATTTATTTTGACTTGCGTGGCGGAGCAATCACCATACCGGTCTGACACATGCTTCCAGGTTCGAGTCCGGGCTACGTAGTTAACTAAATAACGAATTTAAAATCCTGTTCTGGAAGTGGGTGTACGTGTACGCCTTCTTCTAAGTCTAAGTCTGACATCTAGGACATAATATGTTTAGGAGACCATGTACATGTTACTTGGCATAATTTAATTGAAAGAAGATTTTAAATTTGATAGTATTGCAGTGACATTAAAGGTTGTTAAAGGTGGTTAATCTAGTAAATGTGTCTGCAGTACATGCGATGCTAAGTCAAAACCGTCCATGGACATTATGATAGATTCCAGATGAAATCAGTCTTCTCTGAGATTTATTCGAGTTGCGTTGATGCTGTTGATGACTACCGAAGTTAGAATGCCTCTACGCCTAATTCTGCCTTATAGCAGCAGTATTAAGCGCTGCTGTGTACAGGTCTGAAAGGTTTGAAGGGAGACATACTTATCCGAGGCGTTTTAACTCAGCCCTTAGTGGTAGCCAACGCATCTGTGGTCAACCTCAGGTAGGACTTTGAACTTATCTGGGGTTGATTACAGATGTCCATGGGTGGTAGTAGCCATTTACCATCAGGTGGACTGCATGCTCATTTTTTACTTCGATCATATATAAAAAGGCACATACATGGCGATAGTGCCGCCGGAGTCAAACAACAATCAGTTTTACCACCTTTTTTATACATAAAAATCCTACTACAAAAGCTAACTCCTAATCCATAGCATCTTACAAAAAACCTTACTAAACTAACCCTTTATAAAACTCTACACACGCTACGACTACGACACGATACAACAACATCGCACGCTATAAACAGCTAAACAAACCGTCAATTAGCCACGGCGCATAAATCACACGCGTCTCTGTGGGTGTGATATCGCTGTTTGTTTGTTTTGTTTATAATTGTTTTGTATGTTTGTTTTTAGAATTGTTTTAGCGAGCGGCTAATTGACTGGTCGAGTGGATTTGATTTTTAGAAATTACTAGTTTGCTAGGATTTTTTCTTACTTAATGAGTAGGAAGACTCCATAATTAAAGCTAAGGAAAAAGTCTGTGACAGTCGTTATGAATAATCTCTATTGTGTTCTGTTTGAAGGATGTGTTAACTAATAGGTATTACAAACGACTTCAAGGAGGCCTTAGGTTGATCAGCTGTTTATTGGTGGTGGACATTTGTCATCCGAGTGGACTGCACACTCTTTAATTTCATGTATTTCGCAAAAAAATCACTTAATTAATTTTTAGGAAAATATATTTATTATTTTTTTTCAATAGGATATGGTAATCTTAATTTACCTTAAAAAGGACAGCAAATAAATAAGAATAAAAAGTGGCCTTTATTTCTATCTCAGATTGATCAGGTGTTTATTGGTGGTAATGGATTGCATTTTCTTTAATTTCTTGTATTTCGCAAAAAATCACTTAATTAATTTTTAGGAAAAAATACTTATCATTTTCAAATAGAGTATATTTTGGTTATCACAATTTAACTTTAAAAAGATCAACAAATAAATAAGAATAAAAGTGCACTGCCCGGGAATCGAACCCGGGTCGCAAGAATGGGAATCTTGCATGATACCACTACACCAGCAGTGCCTGATGTAAAGCGCAGGAATATACACATACTCATAATGCAGGATAATAGTAAGATACACTATGCTAAATGAAGTTTTGTAGGGACTTATTGAATTTTATAGAGTTAAAGGTAGAAAGGGAAAAAGGTATAATTTTCAATTTTTCAATTCCTTCCTTCCATTTCAATTATTTCCTTTTCAACGGTCAAAAAATATCAATTTTTAATATATTCGAGCAGGCAACCACACCCTTGCAATGGTACAATGAAAATCAGTTTTGTATTGAAATGTTACATAGTATAAAAATCACATATTCGAGTGTTGCTAAAATTTAGTACTTACATACGGAATTTATGTTTTACTAGCTGATCTCCGCAGTTTCATCCGCATTTGAAGAGTAAAAATGAAAACATTTAAACATAACTGAAATACCGCTTTTTCGCTAGAGGGCGCACATATCTATTATCCAAAAATTAAAGTTGCCTGTGTTATGCTTTAGACATTCAGCTATCTTCCACTGAAAGGCCCGTCAAAATCGGTCCAGCCGTTTAGATAATTTCCTCAGCCAAACAGACAGGCAGACAAAAGCATTTTTGTTATAGGTATCGAATATACTTTCATATGCATTGAGTAAAAAATAGCGATAGCCTAATGGTTGATACTTGACCTCTCAATCGAGGGGTCCGAGGTTCAAACGATTTCAAATCAAGATTTATGTGCGTATTAAGAATTTAATAATTATCACTTGCTTTACAGTGAAGGAAAACATCGTGAGGAAACCTGCAAACCTGAGAGATCCTAAAAAGTTCACAAAGGTGTGTGAAGTCTACCAATTCGCACTTAGCCAGCGCGGTGGACTAAGGCCTAAATCCCTCTCACTATGAGGGAGACCCGTGCCCAGCAGTGGGACAATAATGGGATGATGATGATGAGTAAAAAATGTTATTTTGAAATAAGAAACAGACACTTGAATTTTATTTATTTGTATAGTTGTTATAAACATTTGAAGGAATCATCGCCACACCTACTTCTGCTTATACCAGCGTATTTGCATATCACTCAGTTATTATCGAATTAAGAACCTAGAACAAAAAAGAATAGCTTGGTCTCAGTATTTAGCATACTGGCCTATCCGGGCGTTGACCTAGACCTCAGCTACGGTCTAGAAAAAAACAAGCGTACAGGATGTTACTAAAATGATAACATAATTTAATGAATATTTTTTAAGGAAAGGGATTTAATTATTTCAGAATGTGTATTGGTACACACAAGTTGGCCATATGCAGTGTGGGTAATTTTTTTGAAAATTATTATAAAATTCGATTAAAATTATTTAAAATCTTAAAAATTAAAATTATATTAAAATCCGCTAAGTTTAAACTAAAACCCCCATTTAAATCAGATGCAAAAAATAAGGTGACCCGTGTTAAAGAATTTGCCGATAAAAAAATGTTATCTACAAAAATGTTTCCCATAAATATTTTGGAAATAGCCGCTGCCCAACTTAAAATATTAAATGCGTTGAACTTCACACAAGTTGATAAGAAGTATTTTTAAAATAAATAAGTTTCATTTAACATCTTTTGAATTTTTTTCTGTAACACCAAAAAAAATTCAAATAATTTTATACGTATATAAAGTACATTATTATTGAATACGGATGTCGGAAGTAACATTCGGCTGACATCCGCTCATGAGTTTTCCTCATTACACAATACATAACCTCGTAACCCAGATGTGTCATCTGATTGAAGTTAAACAATGATGATGTTAAACAATGTACTTAACCCTAGCTTGTTTTGGTTTGAAGGACATGATAAGTATACACGATCCAATTGAATAAAGTTAGGTTAGGTTAGGTTAGTTAAATGATGATGAAGGGTTTATGGATGTTTGCTTCGATACAAATAGATACAATTGAAGTGTCTGTTTGTGATTTTAATTTTTTTTACACGATACTATAACGAAAATGTAATTTAATTTTTTTTGTCTGTCTGTCTGTAGATTCGTAAATCCTATTCTTATCACAAAATGATTGCAGAAAAACATCAACCTGTATCCACAGATACCTAGTTCAACAATATTAATTCCCAATCACGATTCTGCAGCGGTCACGAGTATAAACATTTATTGTTTTTATCTGATCCTTTGTTATCCATGATTTATGGCAGATGGGCTGCCGGTCAGAGCTTGCAGCAACTGTTTGATCAGATAACTGCAATCAGTTGACCTTCGTGTATTAAGACGACGTTAATGCAATTAAATGAAACATCTTTATACTTAACAGGTTTTTATAGTATTAATTCTTTAAATAAAATAAAACAAAGACAATGCATTGCATAGCAAAATGAAGATCCTTTAAGGGAATAATGTGATCGTGTATTACAGGGCTTTTTGTTTACGGGATATTAAGAAGAATAGTGAGTCGTACAGAATTGAATTATCATGTAATCAATTGCCGAGACCGTTAGTAAAAAAGTAACTAGGCTAATTTGTTTTTATTTAAAAGCCCTGTTTAGTAAGTACATCTAAAAATTGATAAAAAAACGTTTATCGTTAAGACTATATGTTTTAATATTCTCTACGCTACGGTGTTTTTATCTATTGCGACCTTGTTAAGAAATTACGAATTATGTATCTAACAGATTCACAACTTTTATGTACGTTGTGACAGTTTTTCCTGTTTTTATCGTCTTGCCTATTGTCATAACCTCTAATGAGTCGAAACTCTTTAAGAAGAATCTAATAATATATATTTTTTCTTAAAACTCACCTAAAGGCATGACGTGTCCGAAGTCGTTGCCGTCTCCAACTCCTGAGCAGTTCCACCGGTAGCCACCCAGTTGCACCCGACATTCGGCGTACGCCAACCTATAATATAGTTTGACTTTTAATAAGATTGTATGTAATATATTTATTCAAAAATTACTCTATTTTTTCATTAAGTCAAATTAAGTCTTCATAAAGATCTTCATTAAGTCAAATTAAGAGGTTGAATTTCAATCTATCACTACTTATCCGAGGCGTTCCAGCTCAGTCCTCAGGGGTAGCTACGCATCTGTGGTCAACCTCAGGTAGGACCTTGATCTTATCTGGGGTTGAATACAAATGTACATGGGCGGCAGTTGCCAATAACCATCAGGTGGACTGCATGCTCATTTGCTACTTCGATCATATATAAAAAAACGACTTCTTCAACATGTTAAGTACTATGCCTTTGTTCAACATTACGTGTTAAGTATAATACATCAGTACCTGAGCCCATCGCCAACAGCAGCGATGGCGGCGGGCGAGGACCGACACATGGCCCGCTGCTTGTCCGTCAGGCCGGCGACACGCGCGCACACCAGGTGAGCGCCCAGCGACACGCCGCCTGACACCGTCACACTGGAAGAAACAGCTGGGTTGAGATGTACAAAAAATAATAGGTGGACAGGAGAAGGAGAGAAATTATTATATAAGAGAGAAAGAGAGAGTAAGAGAGACGATGAATAAATATCAAGATCATAAAATAACTAAATCAAGATAAAATGAAATAAGATAAAAAGTGAGAAGAAAGAGACAGGAAGTATGTATGATAATTACCGATCTGATTAAGATTAAAGAAAATAATAGTCCAATAAGCTAGAGAGAGAGTGAGAGATTTCCTGTATTAATGAAGATTAAAATCATTACAGAACTAAACACAGATAAATCGAAAATAACAAATAAGGAAGAGAGATATAGAGAGAGAACGTGAGCATTTCACAAACATCCATAGAGGAACAATATAATATTAAGCGACAATTAATTGTGATTTAAATTTGTATAAATAAATTGCTACCTTTATTACTAAAGAATGTCATTCCATATTTGTAAACTAAAATAGCAGACAATTAAATCAGTTAGCCCTAATATCTAAAGTCAACAATACTGCAATTTCTTTCAAATTAACAGTAAACTATTCTATCCGGGAACTTGAACTAAATAGATAAGACACAGTTGTTTCATTAACAACTGCCAATTTAGTAACGGAAATTGGACAATGGAATTTAGCGGGTTTGTTTTCCCATTGCCAACAACGCTACATTACTTAATTAGCACGGAAATCTGTAAGATAAAAAGATAAGAATGTTGGCACAATAAAAGTACTTTTATGGCGAGTGTGTTTGGGTTCGAAGAGTATATTGATGGAACTTTTCTGTGTACAAATAAAGTGGGAAAAAATCTTTCATAATGTTTACCATAAGGGCGTTACACACTATTACCGACTTTATATCAGTGTGAGTGTGACCTAAGTCTCATAAAGTCAAAAGTCACGAAGCTTTCAATAAACAGAAGTGCGATCACGAGTACAATCGGAATTCGTACAACGGAATCTAATTGCAGTTGTTACGCTTGTTGCGGAACAAGACAGTTTGTTTAACGACAGACACAAAAGCGACATTGTTTTGTTTTAGGAAATAGTTCAAATAAAACAGCATAGAATATTGGGTTCAATCTCTATTATGAGAAAAATTAGATATAAATAGTACTTTGTACAATCGTAGACGCACTTAATGATTTTTTTCTAAATAAACGCCCTCATTATCACAATCACAGCCACAAGACAACGTGATTCAGAAGAAGGGAATGTACATGCTCGCTCTATGTTACAGTAGTGCTATTAGTTTCAAATAGCTGTGACCTTAGGAACTTTTCAATGAACGGAAGCGCGGTAACGAGTACAATCGGAATTCGTACAACGGAACTTAGTTGACGGCGTCACGCTCGTTGCGGAACAATGCGGTTTGTGCAACCACCGGCGGGAATGAGCGACATTGTTTGATTCGTTTTAGACTTTACGCAATAGGCCTTGCATAGTTCAAAGTTCAAACAATTTGATGTGCAGAAGATTTTGGTTTGATTCTCTGACGTGGAAAATCAATATTAATTAATTTATTAGATGTCTGTTTGGGGCTGCGTGTTTTTATACTCGCTTTTGTATGTTTTTATTGCATAACATAATTATTTTAAATTTAGGAATCACACTTTTTTAACTTGGTAAACTTTATAGATTTTTGAATATGCCTTTACATTAATTTATCAAAATAAAAAAAAAAATATATTTCATCGGTCGATAGTTTTTAGAAAACATATGAAGAAAAATAATATAATTAATATAAGAACAATAATTTAAATTGGGAAAACTTTATATATTTGAATACGCCTTTACATTAATTTATCAAAATTACAAAAAAGTTATATTTCGTCGGTCAATAATTTTTAGAAAAAATAGAAGAAAAAGAATTAATATAATACAACTAAACTTAATTTGTTATCAAATATCGTACAATGTATAAGTATACATGAGTATAATATTTGAGTATTATAAGTAATAACATCTTAGCTTTTAGCTTTTTTAAATTTTAATGACAACTCTTCAGTACAGCGCCACTTACCACCATAACATCAATTCTTAACACAAAAGGCTACACGTATACATACATACATACATACATACACATCCTATTTCAGGTATGTGGGCGGTGTGTAAATTGTCTGCGTGTCTGTCACAGGGCACCGTTAATTGGCTCACGTCATTACCGTCTACGTATTAATGAGGATGGTGGCCAATCTTTCTCAACTTTTATGGTTACAGCTATTTTTGGATTATTGAGGGAAGATTTTGCTTTGTAACTGTTTTTGATGCAGTCTGGTAAAAAATAAAGTTTGGAATTTAAAAATGGTTGTGAATTTTTAAAGCTTTTCTTTTTGGTTCAATTGTGGTGACATAAACGCACGCCTTTCCGCGTTAGAGCGGACTTATGTCACGCGTACTATAAAATAAAATACGATACTAGTGATCTAAGTTGCCTATTATGCACGGCGTTT
>DWPV01002784.1:0-16469 GCA_018251915.1 Urbanus proteus proteus
GAAGGTCATTCCTATTCTTAGTTTGATCGCATTATACCTACGTGTAAAATTCTATAAATTCGAAACTGTGTTAGGAAAATGTATATTATAACAATATTCAGCTACACAATTACAGGAATATCAACACAACACGACCATGTCCCTTAAAATAAATAAATGATCATAAACGGCACATGAAAACTACTAACATCACATTATTTTAGTATCTTAACTGCTATTATCTGACAAAATTATTACAAGAGCCACAAATTTCGCCATTTCTACAAAATCAGTTCGGAAGTCGAATAACAATCGCAACTAGGTAAACATTATAAAATCAAAATAGATTTATTATTAAAATGTAATAAATGCGTAACTTGAAAATTCGTTAATAATAAACTGATACTTAACTACAAAACCATATAGCTAATAGTTTTAGGAACTTCAAAATTAAATAAGAATTGGTGTCACTTATAAACGTTACTAAAAATGTCATTGATTGATATTGTTCAGAGTTCAGAGGGTTCCATACTTTAAATTTAGGTTTGACATAAACATTAAAGTGAATAAAATCTGCATACAATATCAGTATTTATATTTAGCTTTACATCAGTATTTATGCAAGAATACAAATAGTTAAAACTATTATTACAGTAATCAATCGTAATTATATAGTCATTGGATGAGCGTCTGTAAGATCATAGAGCAAGTAAAAAAAAAACGTTATGTCAATTGTCAATGTAACCTGTATTGTCAAAATGTCAATTCCGTCAATGTCAATCGGTATTCAAATTATGGTAATGGTCTGCAATTTAAGTTATATAGAATTCCAAAAATTTAACCAACAACGAACATAGTAAGTTCGTTTCTAATAACATTGAGAGAAGAGCCCGTTACAAGATGGTACTTGCGCATGATATTACTAAGGGAGAACGTACACGAGATGTTAAAATAACGCAAAATGTAACTTTTCAAACAATGCTTCTTGCTCCTAAAACTCTTCAAGGCCTAACAAATGCAGGATTTTATAAACCATCACCAATTCAATTATATGGTATACCTATTGGAAAATGTGGATTTGGTAAGTTCAACTTCTTTAAATATGTTCCTAGTAGTTGATTGACAATCCATTGCTTAAGTACTCATAAGCCGGCACCAACAAGCAACGCATGTTCACGCTAGCAGTGCACTGCACAGGTATGAGTTCTAAACTAGATGCCTGAAATAGTTCTAGATAGTGTCTGACCGAAGCTTCGGCTTTGGCCAACTTCGACCAAAAAAGCCGCTTTCGGCAAATCCTTCGGCTTCGGCAAAATAGCAAAAGAGCATGCACTCCAACTGACTAAGTGGTCACTGCTATCAACCCTAAACAAGACCAGAAGTTTACCTGAGATTTGCCACAAAATAAAGAATAAGCTGGAATGCCTCTGATAAATAAGTCTTCCATGTCCAAATCCTTTACCCAGGTCTGAATACAGCAGCTCCTAACGCTGCTGTTATTAGGCTAAAATAGATGTGACAGTGGTGACTCCGTATTCGAACCACTTAGTGTATTACATTATTTTTCTTTACATTTTAAAGGGCTTTTACCCTATATTCACTTTTAACCAATTTTCGCATGTATTTCTTAGAGTTTTTTAAACCTTTGACTTCGGCCTCGGCCGAAGGTTGTGCAAAAACCGAATAATAGGCTTTGGCCAGAAATCAACCTTCGGTCGGACACTAGTTCTAGATAATAATAATGTATATAGAAATAAATTCTTTGACAAGATCTAAATTGATTATGAAATGTCACCATGCAATCATATAATTTCTTCAGGTTTCAACTGACATTTAATTTAGATTTTTTAATAAATCCTAATCCAGCAATAGTTTTTATGCAAGGTTATAGATTGTTTAGGAGTTACTGTGCATAATCCTACCTGGACGCACCCTTATATGTTTTATTATTTCCAGCTTATGGAAACCATCAATATGTGCATTAAAGTCTCATTAAATTTACCTCTTAAAGAATAGCCTGCAGTTATTAAAAAAGTTTAAAGATAGTTGTTGTGGTAGGTATGTCATGTAACATTTTTTAAAGCTATAAAAATAAAAATCAACAGGCAACAGCTAGTACATAATATAGTTAAAAATGAGCACAGTTTTAAATTAATGCAATTTTAATGGATTGTCATTCAGATTATTTGGGAATTAAAGTCTTTACTTACATATTGCATATACCTTTTGTCAGGTTGGAAAAATATTGATATTAGTAAAATAAGTTTTTACATGACAAATATGTATTACAGATCTCTTACTGGAAGCTAAATCAGGAACTGGGAAAACTGCTGTATTCTCCATAATAGCCCTTGAAAAGTTAGATTTCTGTAAAGGACTGCAGGTGGTAATACTAACACCAACACGTGAAATAGCTGCACAAATATCTGATGTTTTGAAGCAAATTGGATCAAATTATGAAGGTAGTTCTTTAATTTGATAATTTCATATATACTTTTGAAAAGATTCATTTTTACATGTATTTTTGTATTTTGCAGACTTGGAGATTGAAGTTGTTATGGGTGGATTACCATTTCACGAAGACATCAAAAAGTTTAAAAAGACCGTCCACATTGTAGTTGGAAGTCCAGGTCGTTTAAAACATTTAATACAGAACAAGCATATTGACACTAGTGCTGTGCGGTTATTAGTTCTTGATGAAGCTGATAAACTGATGGAGAACAGTTTTCATACAGATATTCAATTTATTTATTCAGCTTTACCAAAACAGAAACAGGTTATTATGAGTAGTGCTACTTATTCAGATAGTTCTAAGAGTCTTATCAGCAATTATGTGCATAATGCAAATCATGTGTGCCCCGACAGTGATAGCATCCTTTTAGGTATTGAGCAAAAAGTTACATTTGTCAAGTACAACAATAATATTGTTAGACACACTAAGGATAGATTTAAAGAATTACTTAAAGTACTTGCACAAATAACATTCAAGCAATGTTTAGTATTTTGTAACTATCAAGTGAGAGTATCAGAAGTTCATAAAATGTTAAAGAAAGAAAAATGGCCTTCAGAACAGTTGTATGGTCAGCAAGAACAAGTTGACCGTTTAGATGCCCTGAAGACTTTACAGCAGTATAGATGCAGAATTCTGGTGTCCACAGATTTGGCTGCTCGCGGTATAGACGCATCCAATATAGATTTGGTTATAAATTTTGAACCACCACATGAATGGCAAACTTATTTGCACAGAATTGGAAGGGCTGGTAGATATGGATCATATGGTTTAGCTGTAACTATTCTGAGTGAAGGAAGAGAACAACAAAGTTTTAAAGATATGTTTAAATCTATGGAACTCCGAATTAATATGCGTAATTTATGGACGGATAAAGACTTCATTCAAGATAACTCAGTTACACCTCCAGAACCATGCAACACACCCACAGAAAATCCTGCATCTACTGATTTAGCTGAAAATAGAGAAGCTATGTGGGCAATGCTAAATAATAAAAATAGTAAAGTACTTGGTATAGAATCCTTTGAAAACTTATATATATCACAGAAAGAAGCAGAACCCCCCAAAATAGAACCTTTTTCAGATCTAATGTCTTCTTTAAATAAAGAATATGACGAAGAAAATGAAAAAACGTGTGAGTTTAAGCACATAGAAATGGGAAAGATGTCTCCCATAAAATTTGCTATTGATTCTGCAGATATACAGGATTATATTGTACAGGAGGATATGCATGTTTTTATTAATAATATAAATGAAAATATTGAAGTCTATGAAGTAAATAAAGCAGAGGGATCAGACCATACAAACAAAGGTGAAGTAAGTGAGAAATATGAAAAAGTTATATCCAATTCATTAACAAAGGCCAATAGCGGTGAAATTAATAATATTGACATAACCAGACATAAAAGTGATCCATCATCTCTTGAAAATGAAATGATAGCGTTAGAATTACCCACAATGTTTTCAAGCACAAAATTGAAACGACATGAACTAAAAGGTATCCAAGATCTGTCTCTTCCAAATGAAACAACAAATAAGTTATCTGATACCATTCATGTAATTAACGAAAAAGGTTCACTTACAACGAAATCACGATTTCAATGTAATGCTACAATGCCTAAAACTAAGCAAGGTCGACATAGCTTTCATGAATCAGAAAGTATTTCTAATACTTATAGAAAGCATAGATCAAATAACAGAAACAAAACTAAAATTGATGAAAATTCAAATGGGACTGAATGTAGGTCTAAATATAAAACACAGAATACTCCCAGTAATTTTAAACATGATGATGATGATGCTGAATATGTAAAAACAGTAGCTAGCTCTCGTTTGAAAAAACATGTTCTGGAAACGGGCATCAAAGAAGAAAACAGTGCAAAGTTGTATATTAACTGGTATAATCAATTAAAAACGAGGATGAACTTTGTGCAACAGGCAACATTCATTGATGAAATGTCTAGACTATGAAAAAGAACTATTTGGGTACAATAAATATTTTTTTAAAATAATTTATTGTATTTTCCTATAAAAGGTGATAATATAATAAAATATAAACAAAAATGAGTCCTCTCCTTTAGGTTGCCACATAGTTGGGTTTTCAGAATTTGATCAATATGGCGAACACTATACGAAGGCGTAATGAAACAGGGTATGATAAAATGACCGCATTCGATTTAGTTTTTATCAAAATCTCGTAAATCGTTTCAGCATTTTTCGCTAATCCTTATAGTTTCGGATTTCCCTATCCACGCACACAAAAAATTCGGCATCGTCCTTGATGTATATATCACTTTAGAGAAGTTTTTTTAGTAGTTGTAGTAGTGCACCGTCAGCAGTTTTAATAGTTATGTAGCTACTTAATATTATACAAACGTAAATAATTTATTATCATGAATGAATTTTTCCAGGTACAGAAATTTCGTGGTTATAATTGTTTTTAGCTTTCATTACATAGTTAAAGATAATTCGTTCTAATATTGTAGGTATCTAAAGTTTATTTATAGCATCTGATTTTCATATTAATAATAATTCCTATACCAATTAAAATCTGTGAACTAAAATATTAATACACTGAAAATTCTTAAAAACTGAAATAAAATAATGAAGTTATATTATTACCAATAATAATAATAAACAAATTGGCATGACATGACACTTCTAACATCACTTTTATGAAATTGACTCCAGGCACGCATGTGTGGTAGCTATGGCAACCTGGTTTATTTCGGTTTTACTCACTGTATGTATTACACTACTACAAATACAAAAACGTCTCAAGTGATTTGACTATATCTATATATTATGTGCCACCATAGATGTAGGATCCTACTAACCAGGTGTGCCACAGCTCGCCTTGAGGGAATCGGCCGGCGGCACATTTTAAAGGATTACTTACTTTTATTTATATGAAAGATGGAAAACACTTTTCATATACATTCCTGGCCCAAACGAAAAAAACGTAAACATTTTTGTGTCTTAATATGAGTTATATAGTTTAGTAGATATTTAAAACCTGACACTGTATTAAAATCCGTTCAGTAATTAGATATTATACGTTTTTAAATATTTGACTAGGCTAATAGTAACATCCACAGCTATCCTCGGGAAAGGCCTAAGGAGAGGACGTAAGGATACAAAGTAGGAAACAAACTTAATAAAACTCACCTGGTTTACTTTGGTTATAAAAACCTTTATTCTTATATTTAAAAATTAACTATATTAAGGACTAGATTGTTACCTATATAACTTATATGCTTACTTATATTATTATAAACTAGATTTTAATCATGAGGTCAAAATGTTGGCATTTATTTTTAACTAGCTGATCTCCGCCGTTTCACTCGCATTTAAAAAGTAAATAGAATACATATTTAAACATTACTGAAATCCCGCTCTCCCGCGAGGTGGCCTGAATGCGCGTGGAACGCGCGCTAATCCTTTTTTCTTTTAATTAAAATAGCCTATGTTACGCCTTAGACCTTCAGCTATCTTCCAGTGAAAGTCCCGTCAAAATGGGTGTAGTCGTTTAGAAGATTATCTCAGCCAAACAGACAGTCAGACAATCAATTTTTATTTAAATTGCATTTTCGTTATAGGTATCGTGTATACTTTCACGCGCATTGAGAAAAAATGTGTTATTTTGACATATTTAATTTTAACTTTTAATTTAATTATATTTATTTGTATCTTAGATTAAATAATAACCAATATTTCCCAATAGACGCAAATCCATGAAATAGGTTCATGGTTGAACAAATAATCTATAAAAATATTTTCATTAACAAGCAGACCAACTTTAAGAAGTTGAAATACATATATATTTAATATGGAAACCAAACAATTTAAATATGCCTACATCTACAAATACACCTGTACCTACTATATAACTATTGAAACAAAAAATAAATAGACAGTTAATCCAAAAAACCACTTACTAGATAGCAATAAATAGTATTAGCTAAGTATTTAATATAGAAGAATGGTAATTAAGCAAATGCAGTAATTCGATTATCTTATTAACCTAATCTAATACCTTTAAACGAGCAATTCTTGTATATACAGGGTGTCTCAAAAGTTGCACGAAAAACTTGGGGAGGACAAAGGTCAGGGGCTGGCCTAAGACAAAAAAAAACACCTCAGTAAAAGTGTCACCGTTTTTTAAATATTCCGTGTGTTTCAGCATGCACTTATAAAACAGCTGCAAAGCAACAGCAGAATATTTTTTTTTAGTAATGTGAAGTTTTTTTTAGTAATGTGCAGCTACTACCCCATAGATTTTTTTTTCACTGTACGTAGTCGAAGATGGGGAAAGAATATTTTAAACTTATAAATTCAAAAATAGACCTTATTTGGTCACGGATTTTTAATATCTTTTAACCATATTGTAATTGAATATGATAGACCAACTCAATAATAATACATCACCTTATTTGCACATCCAGCTAACGAAAAATAATGAAATGGGCAGAATTTTGAAAAACATCGAAGATTTCAGAAACGGTGACACTTTTATTGAGGTGATTTTTTTAACTGACAGGTCAGCCCCTGACCTTTTTCCTCCCCAAGTTTGTCGTGCATCTTTTGGGACACCCTGTATATATGTATATCAACGATCTCGGAAACGGCTCAAACGATTTTCTTGAATTTCTGTATTTAGGGGGTTTCGGTTGCGATAAATCGAACTAGCTAATTTTTATTAAAATATCTCCTACAATATTATTAGAATACGAAGCTAAATTTCGCCACTATTTACGAAGTTAGAATAGTTCTGTCGGGATAACGGGGCGCCTTCAAATTCAGGAAACCGGGGTTGAGGAAATCCCGGTCCGATTGTTTCTTTTATTTTTTCTCTTTTTTTGAGTTCCTTCTTTTTGTGATTTTCTCTTTAACTTTACTTATGAGTTTTTATTTCAAATAATCAGTATTTTTTCTTTAATATTATTATGTAAGATCAAAATATTTCTTTAGTAAGTAATTTGCATAGTTAATAGTTGCATTTGCGTAGTTGCATAAGTAAAAATAATTTCAAAAAACATGATGTACTAAAAAAAATACCAAGCAAAGCTTGGTCATCCAGTTACTATTTATATATAGTGGGATCTTTGCAAATTATTATTAAATAGAAATAGGTGTTAAGTCAAAGCCTCAA
Source organism: Urbanus proteus proteus (assembly GCA_018251915.1). Classification (NCBI taxonomy): domain Eukaryota; kingdom Metazoa; phylum Arthropoda; class Insecta; order Lepidoptera; family Hesperiidae; genus Urbanus; species Urbanus proteus. The sequence goes on from DWPV01002784.1 coordinate 7,641, forward strand.
CTTTTCTAGTCAATAGGTAAATAACGAAACAAATATACCAATAACTATTGAAATTAAACAATTATCTGCTTAATTACAAAGAACGTGCACATTCAACATGTTTTATCGGTTTATTCCCCGTGCTACTACTATTCTTACTACCAGTAGTAGCAAAGGGAATGAACCGTTTTAAGGTAATATTTACTATCTAAAACTAAAATTGTACAAATCACTTTTATATTCACCCAGTAATAAAGTAAGTATATTTCTATTATTGGAGCTTTATTTTTAACAGCTGACACAATACTAATATCGGTATCAGTACTTTACTATGATGTAAAAAACATCGCTCTATTAAGTATCCAAAACCTTGCATCGGAAACTATTTGTTACTAGTATTGTATCGGCCATTATTATTGGCTCTTAAAATAAAAAAGTAAAAAATCCTATCTCAAAAACTGTTTCTAACCCAGCTTCATTAATAACTTAATCCTTTTTCTCATGGGTTTCTGTAAACAAGCAAAGAATTTAGTTAGTATAATTATATCATTGTTTTTTGTTTACACCACATGGGTTATAAAATTGCTTATAGAGTACCATAGATAGATTGAATACTATAATATGGACTCGCCAAGCATTTTATAATTACCATTTGTTGTAAAGGCAACATAAATTCTTTAGTAAAAACTATCGTACCTAGATTCTCTTCTTCTTCATCGGCATCAAGTATATCAGCGCAACAGATAGAGTAGAAAATAAGAGATAAGAAACCCAATGGTAAGCCAAAAACAAGAGTCGTGAGTATGGGATTCCCACGCCACATGTTGATTAACGTAGTACGCGACTCAAAGAATGCTCTGTTGATACGAATTAGCCAATTATCTCCTCCATAAGTCTGTAATTAGATAATGAGAATTATGTTAAAGACAAAGGATCTGATTGATTGGGTAACATATTAAATCATGAACTAGAAGGGTTGGTTATCCTAAGAGGACTTTTAACATAAACTACTACTGCAATGACCAACATACATGCCAGGAATGATGGCTCTTTGCAAAAAGTCTCTATTAAATCAGTTATTCAGCATTATGAGCCTTATATTCATATGAGTCACTCAACTATGGCCCATGTGAGTAACATCTGTTATTAATTTTAGAACTCCAATTCTATGTTTATAGATCTGTATCTTCAGGAACTGCAGTAACATACAACATCAATTGGACTGCATTCCCATTTGTATTTCTAACAGATATTTTTTTTGTTTGTTTGTTTTACTGGGAACAAATTTCAAATTGACACTTACCGGTGCCATTTGACTATGTACTTGATCCAAAAAGATAGAAACTGCCTCAGGTGTCATCAACACAGGATCATCATCTGGGATGTGGTAGTGATTTGTAGTAGAATTAAGCACCAATAAATGTGGTACAGTTAACTCTGACATGGCTATTGAATTTGCAATATCAGGTGACCCCATCCATCCAAATTGGAAACGATCACGGAGTTCACTCTTCCTTTTCCTATAAAAAGAGGGAAATTAAACACAGTAACACACACAACAATCAAATTGAGATATTAGTCATAAATACCAGAATATTCCTTCCACCATCTCCTTAAAGTCACGTTCAGTTTGTGTAATTTCACTTAACTTATTTTCAGCTACAACCACAATAACAATATATTTGCCTGTATCCATTAAATGATTTATGTTAGAACTTGTAATTTTTGGGAAATGACCAAATCTTTCAGCATTTATCCATCTATCTAAAGATACATTTAAGGCTTCTTTATCGTTGACTAATGCTGGAGTCGCTGTAATCAGAAAAAATGTAAATGAGTATTATTCAAGACTATTTGTATTTTTTGTATTTATTGTGGTATACCTTCAAAGTAGTATACATCCTCGCCATTGCAAACAAATATGTTTGATTCATTTTTGGGAATTAAATCATTTTTAACCAGTTCATGTGACATTGAATAAAACCACGCGTGAGGTTGATATTTAGAAGCTAGAATTGCATACATATCCTGCAATGGAAAAATATCAAATTAGTTACATACATGTTACTTATTAATTTTAATGATAATGATAATTGATGAGTTAGTCTAATTAGTTAGTTATCACAGATTTTAATTAATATTGTAGCTTGTCATAAAGGTATATTTTACTTGTCTATGACCCGTTGAAGACATGGTATTTATATTAATGAACTAGCTGATACCCACAGTTTCACCCACATTTAAATAGTAAAAAAGAATATATATCTAAAGATAGATAACGCCCCGCTCTCCCGGGACGCTTATTAGCCTATGTTACGCCTTAGCTATCTTCCAGTGAAAGTACCTTAACTTCCTTCATATTGATATTACAAAAAAAACAATAGATGTGTGTGAAAAGTTGAAAACTAATCTAAATGTCATGATTCTAGTTATAGTGGTTAAGGTTATGTGAATATTAGTCAGCAGTGAGTATCCTTTTTTAAATGGAGATACAGGTATACTCAGGTATCTTACCCATAAAGGTCCTTGATGTTTTCCTATATACCCAAAGAATAAATCATGTGCATCTTTTAACATTCCAAAGGTATCTGTTTCAGAAAGCTTTTGAACACTGGGCTGAGCCATTCTCATTGCAAATTTTACCATTTCATCCTTAGTTCTTTCACCATGAAATATATGTCTGGTTGAACCTTGTATACTGTGAAATAGAAGAACATCTTAAATAAATTATATGAAAATAAAATTGTAAATTACATACTTTAATGGCAAACATGAGTTAACAATAGTGATAATAATTGCGTTCGATAAAGATACTTACAACATAATTGTAGGGAATACTTGTATATTAAAATGAGAGGTTACACTTGTAAAACGAGTACAATCTACTTTAGCCACTCTTATGGGAGTGTTGTATAAGGCCTGAGCAACATGAGCCCAAACTGGTTCTAATCTGCGACAATGGGCACACCATGGTGCATAGAATTTCACTAACCATACTCCATCTTGACTAAATTCAACAAACTTATCACTTAATTCCAATACTCTTGATGATGATACTCCATAAAGACCTGAGGTAGTAAAAAATTGTTAATATACTTAGTGCACGATAAATCATCTAAACGCCACTTGTATGATTCCTGTTATCATACAAGTGGTGTTGAGAGAATTTTAATATTGGAATGGGACTACATAGGGATACGCAACCTAGGTCTGGTTTGGTACACCATTTCCACAACAAAACAGAATATTGAGTACTTACACTATAAATGCACGTAAGAATTCACAAGGACCTTAGTAAATCATTTATGAGGATGTTTGTAGTTATTGTAAAAACCCTTATCCCCATAAAAATAAGTGGAAAAAGTAAACAATTCATAAACCATTTAGGAGAAATACCGAGGTAATAAAATACATAATAAAATATAAATCATACTTACAAAATACAACCAGCAGTATTAAATGTCTTAATAATATTATCATTTTAATTTCTGTAGATATTTTGCAACTCAGTGGTTGACAATGAGAATACAATATAACTGATTTGTTAATAATCTATTCTTGGAAATAGGGGATAATTAAGTACACATAAATAAACTGTGCGTGTCTACAAATTGATTCTAATTAAATTAGTATTTTACACGGTTTAATTTAATTTTCCATCTAAATTCACAAATCAAAAAATCTGCTTTTCTTTTCTGTCCTCTACAGTAGAGAAGAGTCTGTGTTGCCAACAATGTCTGCTATTTAGAATACAGAAATATTTGAATTAAATGTCAATGTTTTTTTAAGACAGGTAAAAAAAGATAGACGAGACACAATAATCCTAAGCAATATTTGAAAATATTTTTGTGTCTCTGCCATTTAAAGGCAAAAAATGCCCATCACACTTTATAACCTGATGCAGTAAGTGTAAATATTATCCCGCTGAATCTCCCTCCCCCTTAATTTAGGGTGACACCCTGGAGTTGCAACACTGAACAAAATTACTAGAGATGGGATGTCGATGTACCATCGATAAAACAATTAATTTTTGTTTTTTTGAAGAAACATTTCGATTAATCGATGATATTTCACTGATGTTGACTTCTTCTTTTCTTTCCGTTGACGATGGTTTTTTGTGTTTTTTTTAAACATTGGATTTGATTACTTTTTGAAGCGATTTTTTTTCGGGATCTTTTACAGTTTGTCAACTGCCGGGTCGTCAAACTCTTCATCATAGACCAATGAGAAAAGTGCTTCACGTTCCCTGATTTCCAGATAATAGGCTAAAGAAAAATTGCCAGGATCTAATGTGAGTATTGTCCCTTCGGTAAAAAATATAATTATTATTAATTTGAACATAATTAATATAATACTAATGAAAGGTCTTCATAAAACATCCGATTTGATGAATCGGTGAATAGTGAGGGATGGGGTTCGATCATGAAGGAAAGAGACAATATTATTAAAGTATGCAGTTTTTTTATAAAGTCCTGTTTACACTACAACCTTACAAGAAAAAATTAAACGGATATCTTTAAAAATCCAGTCGACTTCAAGTAGGATGTGATCATGATATAATCTTTGATATAATTTATTAAGATTAATATTGAAAGGAAATATTTTTTTATAATTGGTATAAAAATCTGCTAATTACGCGATGGTCTATAGTAGTCTTAATTAATTGTACTTAACTGTAATTTTATCAATTATTTTTATTTGTGATATTTATTATGAATGTATGAAGCTATTATCGTTTATCGAAATATAAATGCTTTGAAAAATACTCCAAATTTTATTAAAAAAAATTAAGATTAAAACTTGCTCCGAAATAAAAACCTTGATAAAAACTAATTCGCTATCGACAATGTCGACATCTGTGTCAACAGTCAAATTACGATTGACATCGGTACCTACCAAAATTATTTGTTGCATCTGTCCGTTGATAGATATTGAATGAATTGAATCGCATTCCATGACGCTACAACTTTTACGCTGTGTACGTTACTCGATTTCATTTCGTTTTCAAAATTGCTGTCGTAATACTTCCAGTCGCCATTACAAGTTGTTACGTAGCGAATACCGTTATCCGGAGTGGGGGCCACTGCGACGCACGAGGGGGGCTCCTATCGGCGGCGCGGGTGCGGTTGTTGCGCGAGTTCACTCTGTCACTCGGTCATTACGGTATTTCTCTGTTGTGCGTCCCACATTTACGATCTTGAAAGAAAAAGTGACAATGCCAGAAAACAAACCGTTCCAACGACTTCCAAAAAATGTTGTGCCCAAACACTACGAACTTCATTTGGTTCCTAATCTGGAAAAATTCACTTTTACTGGAAAAACAAGGGTGAAAGTATCGGTAAGAGGAGATTTCATCACCGTTGTTGCAAATATCTCGTTTCCATGTGACGCTTAGACATCGCATTCACTTTCAGATCGTCAATTCTACCAAAGAGATAGTGGTGAACTGCTTAGATTTGGAGTTGTCGAGCGTAAAACTCGAATACGACGATGGTGGCTCGATTCGCAGCGTCAATCCGGTGGAGGTGCGCTTGGTGGCATCCGACGAGACGGCGGTCATCAGCTTCGATAAGCAGCTGCCTCAGGGAAATGCGACACTATACTGCGAGTTCACGGGTGAGATCAACGACAAGATGAAGGGTCTCTACCGCAGTAAGTACCTGACTCCAGTCGGTGAGGAGCGCTACGCCGCCGTGACGCAGTTTGAGGCCACGGACGCGCGCCGATGCTTCCCCTGCTGGGATGAACCGGCCATCAAGGCTACCTTCGATATAACACTGGAGGTGCCGGCCAACAGAGTTGCACTCTCCAACATGCCAGTTAAAGAAGAGAAGATAAGCAATGATTTAAAAATCGTCCAATTCGATACAACTCCAATCATGTCCACTTATCTGGTTGCAGTAGTTGTTGGAGAATATGATTACGTGGAAAAGACATCTCGGGATGGTGTCCTAGTGAGAGTGTACACTCCTGTCGGGAAAAGCAAACAGGGCTTGTTTGCTCTCGAGGTGGCCGCCAGAGTTCTTCCTTATTATAAAGAATATTTTGATATTGCATATCCTTTGCCTAAAATTGATTTAATAGCAATAGCAGACTTTTCCGCGGGAGCTATGGAGAATTGGGGCCTTGTAACATACAGGGAGACTTGCCTGCTGGTGGATGAGGAGCACACGTCAGCAGTCAGGAGACAGTGGATAGCATTGGTAGTGGGCCATGAGCTTGCACATCAGTGGTTTGGTAATCTCGTTACAATGGAGTGGTGGACACATCTTTGGCTGAATGAAGGCTATGCATCTTTTGTTGAGTTCCTTTGTGTCAATCACCTGTTTCCCGAATATGACATATGGACCCAATTTGTTACTGAAACCTATATTAGGTAAGCTACTTATTCATTTATTCTGTGACTCCATTGTTGTGTGCAATACACAATACACTGCCATAAACGATATCAACATTTATCAACATACTTCAAATAGTTTATCACTTGCAACGTCCATTAATTATGAAATACAATATACTAATATCAATGACATCATTGAGATTCATGTAGCAATTGTATTCTTTTATTACACTAATGATGGATTATTTAAATACATTTATCCTGTGTCATGCTAATTTAAAAACTTATTGTTTACATGATAAAAAGTAGTAAACTTCGTTATTTATAAAAGTGCACTATCATTTGGAACATCAATTGGAACATTGCCAGTATGAATATGCAAATTTTGAAGTCACACATAGCTACCAAATAAATGTTGTATATTTAACAAATTCAAGTTCTTATATATAATTTAGTATTAAGGTTAAAAGTGTTTATATTTAATTGACTAAAAATATTAATTTGTTATTACAATACCATAATATTTCCAATAAGACTAAGTGTAATTTCAGGGCATTAGAATTAGATTGTTTGAAAAACTCGCATCCTATAGAAGTACCTGTAGGTCATCCATCAGAAATAGATGAAATATTTGATGACATATCATATAACAAGGGAGCCTCTGTAATCCGCATGCTACATAGATACATAGGAGATGATGATTTCCGCAAGGGCATGAATATCTATTTAACAAGACATCAGGTAAACTTTCATTTAATAATTTGACACAACTGTTTGTCTTTTTTTTTTGTAATTTCCACTTGTGCTACATGTCAATAAATAAATATTATTCCCATTTTCAGTACAAAAATACATTTACTGAAGATTTGTGGTCAGCTTTAGAGGAGGCATCTAATAAACCTGTCGGGGCTGTGATGTCCACATGGACAAAACAGATGGGATTCCCGATGGTGCAGGTAGACATTTTATTGTATCATGTGTATTTCTCAAGTAAGTGACACGGTAAAATCATGAACCTAATTAAATATTAAAATTCACAGCATTCGTAGTAGTATTGTGACAGTATTTACCTACTGTTATACTTAATAAGTATAATATTATGTACTATATCCAATTTAATGCTATTAATTAGCCGTTGTCAAAGTATGGTTGTTTACACTGAGGTCACATAAAACATATTATTTCGTATGAGATATTTAATAAAGCAAAAATTACATTAAATACTTAGGTATAGATAGTAAAAGTATCTAAGCTCATTGAAATGTGTTCTTGTTAAAGAAACCATTTTAACAAAGTTACCAACTAAGCATTATCACAATGAAATACTGTGTACACGTATTACACTCTTATCTTGCTGAACAAAACTACAAATATTAGTTTACTGATACGAACTATGCTATTTAATGTTGAATAATAAGAAATATTATTATAAATGGAAATGTCCGTTTATTTGTTTGTTTGTAATGCCTTCACGCATTAACTGCTCAACCGATTGTTATGAAATTTTACACACACATAATAAGGAGTCCAGAAAAAACGTACTACTCCCGAGGGATAGAAAATTAGGTTTTATACCTACAACCTACTTACTTTGATACCTACGGCCTCTTTGTGTGAATGTACACATTAGCGCGAGCGAAGCTGCGGGTAAAAACTAGTTAGAAATATAATAGAGTAATTTAATTTATTGGCACAATTTGGTATCTGTTTTTTGAATATTACGATTGTAGACCTCGCAATAAATTTATAAATAAACATACTGCATACCCACAAAAAGATTTACCAAAAGATTACCCACTAAAAGACTATTTAAGAGTAATCACAACAGAATTAAAATATTTTTTTTTTTAGGTGACATCTGAAACAAGGGGAAGAGAAAGAGTATTGACTTTGACACAGCAAAAGTTTTGTGCCGATGGCAGTCAGGGTGATGACACATTATGGATGGTACCCATCACCATTTCCACACAGGAGAATCCTTCCAAGGTTTGATCATATCATACAAATTTTCAATGTAAGGTCACTCACTCAATCATAAAGATCAATCTGTTGTTTTAAAATAATTTCAGGGTAATGTGATAAGATTTATCAGTGCACAATATATAGATAATTTTGATATTGACCTACTTTTCATGATTATTTCCCTGAGATAGTATTTTATCTTATTTGTAAATTGCATAGCAAATTTTTATTTATAAATGTATTGATAAATGTTTGTTTACTACTTTTATCTCAATCACTTTTCAGGTGGCATTGTCAACTGTATTAGAAAGCAGAACACAAGAAGTGGTTTTGGACTTACAAAATGAGAACTCATGGGTGAAGCTCAACCCTGGGACTGTAAGATTTATAAAGTTTTTATATTTAATAGACTATACCCAATGGTTTAGAATGATGTAAAACACTGTTTCCCAAAGTGGGCGATAACGCCCACCTGTGGGCGCTGGAAGCCTAGAGGGGGGCGGTAAGGAGCCCAGGAAAAATATGGGGCGCTGATGTCCATGGGCGGC
>DWPV01002785.1:0-16467 GCA_018251915.1 Urbanus proteus proteus
TTTTGAAGGCAGTTAAAAAGAAAAGGGGCCCCAGTATCGTATTGCCTAGTGTTTCTGACAGGGTTAATCCGGCTCTGAGGGGCCCCCTCGGTCGCGAGGCCCTGGGCAAGTGCCCATTATACCCAGTGGAAAAGATGGCCCTGTTTATAGGGTGTGGTTAAGAACACTTATCCGAGCTCTAATTTAGTCCTCAGTAGAAGGTACGCGTCGGTGACCAACTTCAGCTTAGACTTTCTTCATTTTTGAGGTTGATTACAGAATTTACAGATGTCATTAATTATCAGATAGAGAATCTATAACATAATATTTAGATATGTTTTAAGACATACTTATCCGAGGCGTTCCAACTCAGTCCTCAGGGGCAGCAACGCATCAGTGGTCGATTCCAGGTAGGACTGTGATTTTATCTGGGGTCGATTAAAAATGTCTATGGGCGGCAGTGACCTCTTACCATCAGGTGGGCTGCATGCTTGTTTGCTACTTCAATAATACAAAAAAGAAGTTCTATTTAACGTAATGCAAACATAGTCTACTCGCTTCCATTTTCCTTAGGTATTATAACTTAACCTTCCACTCGATAATCGGGTTTATCTAGATAATCTATAGATTATCCTTGCACTTCGTAAGATAAACTTGTAACTAAGCTCACAAAACGTTCGCTCTAACTGAATCCTCCTGCAAACTGCAATCTTAGTTGCTCCCACGTGATTGAGAAGTTTTCTCGCATCACGGCTCTTGCTCACAAATTCCTCCTTTGAGAAATGCAACCCAGAGTAGCAGAGTTACTTTTAGCTTATGCTGACTTAGCTTATGCTTAGCAATGATAAAGACAAATAAATAATCTTATTAAAGAAAAATATATTATACTTTTTTATGTAAGTCGCAAGCGAGCTTGCAGGTCTCCTGATGTTAAGTGGCCACTGTCACCCATGGACATTTGTAAACCAGATAAGAAGAGTCTTACTTGAGGTTGGTCACAAATGCGTTGATTGACCTGAGGACTAAGTTGAAACGCTTCAAATAAATATCTCCCTTTCCACACCCTTCAAGTGGTCAGAGCTCAGTTTGATTATATACTAAAATACTAGCTGATACCTGCGGTTTCACCTGCGCTTAAAAAGTAAAAAGGAATACATACTTAAACATAACTGAATTCCCGTTCTCCCGCGAACGGTCCCGCATACGCGTGGAGCGCGCGCTAATGATTTTTCTTAATTAAATCCCAAAGTATCCTATGTTACGACTTAGACCTTCGGCTATCTTCCAGTGTAAGTCCCGACAAAATCGTTCCAGCCGTTTAAAAAATTACCGCAGCCAAACAGACAGACAGTCAAAAAAATGCATTCTTGCTACAAGTATCCTGTATACTTTCATATGCGTCAAGTAAAAAGTTGTTATTTTGAAATCACAACTACACACACTTCAATTTTATTTACTTGTATACATAAAACAACAAAATACTAACTTGGCCTTAAAACCGCGATATATCAATAGCGAAAAGAATTTCTAACTATTCGTTATATCCGCTATAACATTTTGCTTTCCAATATGTTAGGACAAGAGTATAGTATGTCGAAGTGTTTCTCAAACTTTATGGATATTAATGTATGAACCATTGACATCTTACTATTGGCGGTGGTAGAGTTTTGACGTTCAAAAAGTGTTCAATATGAATCAAATTTGAATAGATGACATTTGAACTTGAATGAATGGTATTATCTACCTATGTATTAAAATTTTAATTGTTAATACTAAGTATTATGATGAATTATATTATTATAAATAAAATATTTAAAAACACGCACAGAAACTACTATATCATCCCCTCGATTAAGAATAAGATGAATTGTAAATATCATACAAGATATTATGGAAATTATTTTTTCTGAAACAATAATTTAGTTTTGTCAGTTTTCGGTACAATATTTTTCAAGACAAAACTTTGAGAACCGCGTGTATTGCCAATAAAATTTTATACGATCGCTAATAAGACAGCTGGGGGCTATATTATAATGGGTTTATGTTTATAATCGATAAATTATATCAATACACGAACTAGAATTTCTTTTTCCATAATCAATTTTGTTGAACACGCATGATCATAGTTGGCTTGTATCATAAACATATAAATTGCGAAATTTATATAGGCGTGGCTGTTTCTAGCCGCGGGTTAAGTTATGTAAGGATTGGAATACATAAGTACATTTGTTTTATATTAATGATGAATGGATTGTTTTTCGTGTTGTATACGCGTGAACCTGTTAGTTTGTTCTATTTTAAGTTAATTAATGATTCATTTTAAAGTATTATAAAAAAGTAATATCGCAAATTTAATAGTAAGTGTTATAAATATATGTAGCAACAATATATTAGTATTGTTTGTTTTGCAAATAGTATTTTATTGTTATCCATGAGTTTTGGGACTCGTGGGACACAATTCCGTACACTTATTTAATATTGAAAAATGAAATAGTGTAATTTTTACCAATTCATACCTACATTATTAGTTGTATCCTGCAATAATAATATATTGCATATTATTACGTCGTTTATTTCATCAAAACCTGCTCGATATTTCAACTTATGGAATACTATACAATAATATATACTTATATAATATAGGTACTAGTTTTCGCCCGCGGCTTCGCTCGATCTCATGTACATTCACACAAAGAGGCCATAGGTATAAAAGTAGGTACATTGTAGATATAAAAGTTAGTTTTCTATCCCTCGGGAGTAGTATCACTTTTCGGAATGAAAGGTACTACATGTCCTTTTCCAGACCCCCGGCAATATGTGTGCAAAATTTCATAACGATCGGTTGAAGCGTGAAGACGTTACAAACAAACAAACAAATATACGGACTTTCGCATTTATAATAATTAGGATGATATACCTACATATAATAACAGGAAAAAAAATAAATTATTAACACAATTGCATACGCGAAGTAGAATATTATTCATTTAAAAACAATAATTCCAATACCTGACAAGTATAGTAACCACACCGTCTACCAAGTAGCCCATATAAGGTGGTTACAAATTTCACAAACAAATATGGTCACCCTAGCAGAACCACTATTTAATGAATTGTTGTCGACTTTAATTACTACAAGTTATTCTTGATCACTTTAATGGAGCTTAATTTAAATTAATTACGCAAAGCTTCAGACTGTCATTATGTAGAAAGTTTTACATTTCCCTTTAAGAACAAAATTAAATAAGTCTAGTTGTATTTATCTAAGACAATAAACTAAATCGTTTTATAGGTGTTAAAGTCTTTTGTGGTTCGAATCCGGCGGCACCACCGCCACACCTATTTCTGCCTTACAACAGCAGTGCAGCGCAATTGTGTTCTGTTTTGAAGGTTATGGTAAAGGAGACATACTTATCCGAGGCGTTAAAACTTAGTCCTCAGAGATCTGTAGCCGAAATCAAACAGGACTGTGATCTCATCTTGGGTTGATTACAGATGTCCATTGGCTGTTGTAGCCATTTACCTGTTTAGCTGTATCAGGTGGGCTGCATGCTCGTTTGCTATTTCTATCATATTAAAAAAGAAACAGATGTGCCTCCAGTAAATAAAAAAGAAACTTAATGATTTAAGTCTTGCAAAATTAAATAGAACTTCAGTCAATTTTACAAGACCTGACTCCAATATGAAGACTCATTTTTGAGTCCTTTTAGTGCTAGAATTTGCCTCCGAGTCGAGTAAGTCGTTGAAGTCAAAATAAAACCACCGATTCTCTTGCTTCTAGTTCAAAGCTACACGAGGCGTTCCTTATTCTTCAAGTCTTTGATACATATATGACCAAACTCAGACATGTTTCTCAGGTACCGTAATATCTATATAACATAACATAACACTAATATTTTGGTACTTAAAACCTAATAACGTGTTTTTTCTATACTTAGCACCAAAACATCATTATATAATTCATTAGAACTTCACTTTCATTCGTGTCTATTTGGCGAAATCGTCAAATAAATCTTCATAAAATAATAAAAGCCGTGTATTAATATTATTAATTTAATGCATACTAATTTATCTTACATTCTGATTAATTTTATTCATTACTAGCTGATCCCCGCAGTTTCATCCGCGTTGAAGAAGTAAAAAGGTATATATATTTAAACATAAGTGATGCCCGGCTTTCCCTCGACGGACCGTTCATGCACGTGGAGCGCGCTCATGGTTTATTTTTCAAAAATTAAAGTAGTCTAATTTACGCCATAGACCTTCAGCTATCTTACAGTGAAAGGCCAGTCAAAATCGCTCCAGCCGTTTAAAAGATTACCGCGGCCAAACAGACCGACAGACAAAAAATAATAATTGCATTTTTGTTATAGGTACCATGTACCTATACTTGCATGCATTTAGTAAAAAGTTTTTTTTTGACTTCACAAACAGACACTTCAATTTTATTTATTTGTATATATATTCATACTTGAGTACAACAGAGGCCTATAAAACTATAAAAGTGAAAGGTATATTGCTAAGCGCAATAAATTAATGTTTTTTTCTGTTTCTACAGGAAAAAATATAGCCTTTTAGAATTTATGTTATTGTATCTAAGATCCATTAGTTTGAGAGAAATCTATTGATTTTTTATATATTTTTATCTTACTTTTAAATTTAGTTATTTGTTGTGTAAATAATGCGATAGTGGACATTGGAGATAAGAGGCATTGCTTTCTACATAGGTAACAACGCCTCTGTAGCCAATCTTAGATAGGACTTTAATTTCAGATATTAAGTACAGGTGGACTGCAAATCAGTTTATTACCTACTTCAATTTTTCTTTAGATAGTAGTACATATTCTGAGGTATTTTCGGAGTGCTGTGACATGGGGCTGTTCAAGAAAGGTGCAAGAAGAGCTCTCTCCCAAAGCCGGCGATGCATTGCCGGCTCCTCTGGTAGAATACAGAATACAGCAGTGCTTAACACTGCCGTTATAAAGCAGGAATAGGTGTAGGTGTACCATCTTCAAATTGTCTGTCTGCCTGTTTATTTGGCTGAGGTAATCTTCTAAACGCCTGGACCGATTTTGACGGGACTTTCACTGGAAGATAGCCGAAGGTCTAAGGCGTAACATAGGCTACTTTAATTTTTGAAAAGTCATTTAGCGCCCGCTCCACGCGCATGCGCGCACCGTCGCGGGAGAGCGGGATGACATTTATGTTTGAATATGTATTCTTCTTTACTTTTTAAACGCGGGTGAAACCGCGGGGTTCAGCTAGTATTTTATAATACCAGCAGAACCTGTCAGGCGTTTTCTTACCATATAAAATGCGATGATAATAGAATCTACACTAATAGTGCGAAAATATTTTCCATGATCAAATACCTAGGTAATAATGTACATTGTGTAACGATCATTAGAAGTCGACAATTATCAACGGCATCTAAGAATAAGTTGCAACTATATGAAAAAACTGTTTCCGTGAAAAATTCGTAGAGTTATTATACATAGAGAAGAGGAGCCAGCCTAAAATGTATCCAACGAAAAAAGAGAGAGTAAATGAGTAAACGCTACTTAATCAAATAAAGTGATTAGATAATCTCTCATCTTCCCTATTTTATTATTACGCACTCATAGACCTACCCATGGCCCTCCTTCTCTTTGTACATATGTTAACTCTATGAAAAAATATCTTTATCCTACATTTTAAGGTCATTTGTCAAACGGAGTTCCGCTCTAAAAATCTCAAACAGATACTTATAATTATACCAACAACCTCTTTATAAGTAGGTATGCTTAGAACAAATAACACAAAGAGTGCCTCGTGATATGAATATTCGTGAATATTATAAAGATAATGATCGTAAAGATTAACTTGAAACGTCTCGAGTTAGTAATGATCTTTGCTTTACCCAAAGATATTAAAATAATCTCTATCTATGTAATTAACAACGAGATTAAATACATATATACCTCCTACACGTTGAATGTTTTTAATTTAACCTCTGTTTTACCACACACTTCAAAATCAGCAGCTTACACCACTATAACCACCACCGAAATAAACGCAACATTGAGGCATCAACGATACTATGAAGAAATGTTTAAACCTTTTGTTAATTAACATTCTCTACATCTTCAAAAATTAAAAATACTTTTTTTGCGTTCTATGCTATGCAATTCAAGCGAAAATTGTATTTATTTATTATTTGGTGCAAAGAGACAAAAAAGATGAATTTTCTGTTTAAGATTACTCTATTAAAACTTTGTTCGTACTTTTCAGATCATTTGGCGCCTTAGCTCATCTCCTCAAGGCCTCCTTAGGGTCTGGAGTGCTGGCCATGCCTCTAGCCTTCAAGAGCGCTGGCCTCCTCGTCGGGAGTATCGGTACCATGCTGGTCGGCTTCATATGCGCACATGCGATACATGTTTTAGTAAGTATTTTTTTATATTATTATTTATCAATTATAAACGCATTTCAGCGTATAAGGGCTCGTACACAAAACTAAGATGCGACGCGATGCGACTTCGTAACGCAATAAATTGCGATAGAATTGCTGCGATGCGATTTCGTGCGGCAAGGCGTCTCCCAGGGTGACCATTCCTTCGACGACTGTTAACCATACTGAACGTATTTTGAAAACTAGATCCTGACATGGATCGTTAAAAGAAATGTGCGCTTTTGTTATTGTTTAGGAGATACAGGAGCGAGAAAATAAGAAAATTTTGGGTTCATTCATTTATTACCATTATGAATGCCGATGCTATTTTCATGTAAAATATGAAGCTTTGAAAACTGACGAAATTTTTTTTTTTTATTATCTTAGAATGAGCATATCTTAATTCGAAGATATTATAAGTTTATTTTACATTAAACTACACGTCTTTCCCACACACAGTCTCAGAGCGAACTAAAATGGGGTCAACAAGTGCGATGCGACGTCGCATCGCAGTTTTGTGTACAGGCCCTAAGGCGTAAATTTGAATGATGTATACTATATGCTATATTATGTACCTACGAGTATATTTCAACTCAGCACAGAATTCAACAAACTTAGGTACAACGCTCTTGTAATGCAGGAATGTAATATTATGCTCTAAATCTTAGACCGGTTTGAAAAGGTTACTAAATTTACAATCAAATTAATTTCGAAAGACTGACTCCCCTAAATATAAATAGTTTGAACATATTTGGCTGTATCTATTTTCATATCGCCTGAAACAAATATGTACGCATCAAGGCACTCCGACACAGTTTGGTAAAGTTCAATACCTATGTGTTAATAGACTTGTGACGGATGTTTTCAAATTGCCCATAGGGTTTTGGTTCTATATTGGCAAAAAGTTCTTTTCACCTATCAACCTATGAAGTTAAACATTTGAAGTTGACTGGATATGGACATCCCTTAAAGGTTTTTAGATCCTTTTTTTAGATCCCTTAGAGGTTTTAGCCGCCTCAGGCATACGGATTGGTGACCGCAGTGTTTATGTCAATACATAGTATAAAACATAGTCGCTTTCCGCTGTCTGTCCCTATATATGCTTTGATCTTTAAAACTACGCAATGGATATTGATACGGTTTTTTAATAAATAAAGTGATTCAAGAGGAAGGTTTATATGTTTGATAACATCCATAATATAGTAGAGTTAGTACCTACCTACCTATCTTGCTAGCTATCTATCTCCTAGATTATCTCCCGGGTCCTATGATATGTACGGAGTCAAAGTTGTTCTATTTCAGATCCCACAATAAGGTTTATCGAGTGCTATCCAACAATAATAACCAATGGCGTAACACAAACGCAGTACTAAAGCGCATACGAGATTACTATTACGAGAGTACTAGCCACAAATTACTTAATTCTGTGTTAAGTACTTATTTGTTATTTAATAGTGAAACCTCTAACCGCAATACCTACATCTCAAGAGCATTGAACTAAAGTCACACAAAGACAATTTGTGTCGTGCAATAACCCTAAATAAACTTTCTATTACGGCCCTACGCTACGCAATAGAATAGAACACAATTAGTGTGATTACACACTACACAGTCACAAGGCCTCCATAAAGGCGTGTAAATGTTTATAAAAATATGTTAAACATTATATTTTGATTCATTGTCAAAAAACATAAATCTTACAATGCGTAAGTTGCTCATATCGAAGGATATCTTAAATTATCTTTTATAATTTTGTAAAAACTAACCATATCCTTTATTTCAAGTGTATGATTAGTTTCCAAAATTGGATTTTTATAACCAACACTATCCGATGGCGCAATAATAGAGACTGTATTTTTTTTTTCAAAATTAACCCGTTTACCTGACACATTCAACCGACTCTTTTTTATCTTAGAATAGAGTCTTACCGATTCGAATAATTATTTTTTATTCATGAATTTATTTTAAAGATTTAGTATGACATCATAGCAAAACATTTTAAAGTAATATGCTTGTTGGTTATTGCTTCTTGCAAAGTAGGAAGTTTCCAATGGATGTTGCGAAGTAAGTAAGTCATAAAAACTTAAAACTTCAAAAGAAATATAAAAAGAAGCTAAAGAAGTACAAGAGTCGTTACTTCCTGTAAGTTTTGTTATAAGCCATAGGCAACATGAAACAACAGTGTATTTTCTATAAAAAAAATAGAAGTCTAGATGAAGATGAAAAAGACTCGCTTTACTATAAGGTTCTCAAAAAAACTTCGAGAGAAATAGGCGTTCTTTTTCAAGGCTTATTTAAAATACAACCAATATGGTCGAAAGATGTATAAGATATTTTTTTGGTAGATAAATAAACCACCCACCACTTAACGTTGCCTACATTAAGCCCTAGTGTTAATAAATAAACAAACATCATGAGAAATAAAGATCTTTAAACCTAACATCATTTTGGTTAATTATAAGAAGCTTCTTCTTAATCATCTCTTCTATACTGAATGTCGTGCCTGCTTTGATAGTCAAATATGCAGGTGTGCTGCAGATTTCTTCAGTGGTCTCGATCTTTTGCCTGAGGTCCTTGATCTGGTCCATCCATCTGGTTGGTGATCTTCCTCGAAATCTTTTACCGTACACTTTCCCGACAATCATGATTTTCTCTGGGCAGTCATTTTCGTGTCGTACGTCGTCATATAAGAGGCTACTAACTGAAATAACGTAATTTTCCAGGTTAAAACATCTCAACAGCTTTGCATCGAAGTGAAAAAGCCGTGTTTGGGCTATGCGGATACTTGCGACCTCGTGTTCCAACACGGTCCAAAACGAGTGAGAAGATTTGCTCCTGTAGCTAGGTACGTATTTTTATAAAAAGTATCAAATTAACTTTTTTGTAAGTGATCGAGTCGCCTAAAGACTTTCAATATAGCAGAGATTTTGTCAGAATCGTTGCTACGTGAACCGGTAATCAAGTTATTGCTTACCACAATGATTTTCTAATGATGAATCTTAGGTGTATTGATTTTTTATAGCAAACGAAGTAGTTTATATCTAAATATATAGCATTTTAGTAGAACTGCCTCTAAGTTTGGTCACAGATCTGTTGCTTTGTCTAAAGGCCAAAATTGAAAGGCCTAGAATAAGTGCCTCCGTCTTACCAAACCCTTCAAACTAGAAAATCAGACATTTGCGATTACATTATAGCCCAACATAACAACTATAGATAATTCTCAGACAGAAAATTGTCTAATTATATTTGCTTTACACTTGACTGATAATACCTTTATAAGATATAAATGATAACAGTAGTTCAATTCTAAAATTTTGCTTCAAGTACTTTATATGTTACTTTAAATATACGCTGATTTAGCTTTATTTCTCCTTATGATATTGAGGTACATATAATATTAAATAGTAAAACTACTTATATCTGCACAGCCCTTAAGAAAAACGTCTCTTCATTTATTCATAAAGGGTTCGTCTTCAAAGAAAAAGTTAGCAATACTCGTTCATATTTCCAACATGTTCCTAATGATACATACATGAGATTTTTGTTTTTGTCAATAAATCTGAGACAGAGTCTAAGCTTTGAAATACGAACATGCCAATTGTGCCTCTTAATTGTGACCTACTTAGAATGTCGCGCTTTAGCCGCTAAATAAGGTTTCCTTATGCTATAGTAGTTACTTTAATTTGGCTGAATGAACAAATTACTACCGTATTATGTGTTGTTACTATCTATGTATAGAAAAACGAAATCACATATTATTATTTGAAATCATATATTCTCCATCATCTGAAAATAAAAATCCATAGTATAAAATAGTGGACCCAGCGCACTACCTTGAGAGATACTTTTTAACCTATGGATTCATATGAGATAATGATGATAAAATAACAGTTATCATAAAATTAGTTATGATAATTATAAGAAGAATAGTGATAATGATAAAAATATGCAATAATGGTTAAGATGAAAATATTTTAATTTCAGAGAATTAGCAGATTGGGCGCTAGCAGTTACCCATTTAGGTGCGTGCTGTGTCTACATAGTGGTGGTCGCAGAATCTTTCAAACAAGTAAGCATTAAAAAATAGTTTATTGGTTGATATAGAAAAGTCATAAGTTTTAAATGCGCCTGATTTAGATATAACTGCAACTTGTAGCTTTATTCTTCTGCTTAGCTATGACTACTCGCGTGGCGGAGCGATTACAATACCAGTCTGACGCGCAGTGTGCCTCAAGTTCGATTCCCAGCGAAACAGATATTTAAATGATGAATTTAGATTTCTGTTCTGGGTCTGGATGATTGTGCATTCGTCTTTGTGTGTCCATGGCACCCACGATACATGAGAATACCCCTGTGGGGCTATGAGTGTAGAAAGCGTATTTGCTCTGATCTAATTATGTGTATATTGTGTATGTGCTTTTAAAAAGTGATATAAGTCAAGGAAAGCATTATACCTTCTTGTTTGAAAGTTTTCCATAATGCACTTATCTGTAATGAATAGAAGTTGACGATGATGACAATGTTTTCAGGTATCCGATGTCTACGGCGGGCCAAGCTGGTCGATCACTGTCTACTGTGGCCTCACCCTGGTGGTCTTGGTTCCTATCACCCAGATCACCAAGCTGAAGTACCTAGTGCCGTTCTCAGCCCTGGCCAACTTCGTGTGGCTCGGCTCCATCTGCATCTCCATATATTACTGTTTGAGGGATCCGCCGCCACTGTCGTCAAGGAATCTCAGCACCTCCATTACTGGAATACCGAATTTTATAAGGTAGGTAAAGAATTTTTGGTAATTGATAATGCAATTAATATTAATGAACCTAGTAGTTAGTTTTTAAACTACGAAGGTAAGACGTCTTCACCAGATTTCAAATTTACTTCTTAGAGTAATCAAGGTCCATGGAAGGAAATAATCACTTAGCGTTTTCTATTATGAACATAATGAATACCCATTGACAAGTTCGCAAATATTCAGAGTCACGTACTATATATGAATTCTTCGATTCTGCCTAGTTAAGGTTAGAACCCATTGTATATCAGACGGTCCCCTACAGACACCGGTCTGCCTGAACCACTTCCCAATACAATATATACTGATCGTTACTTAACGCGGGATTATATACAAATTGATTAGCACTGGCTTTAACAGATACCTAATAAAAGCTATAATAAGATCTTCAAGAGACTCAAGTTACGGACTATTTTCCTCATAAAATCAGCCGCAAGTTTGTCTTCAAATTAATCTGGATTCGCCGAATAGACAAACAGCTTACCACATAATGTCTAGACATAATCTAATTATCTGGAAAATTCTCTAGAATTTATTATATTTAGTTGTCTGCGACCCACATATGTATGTGAAGTGAAGTCTTCATGTGAAGATATTGAACAAACTAGAATAGAATTAAGGCTCTACAGCTCTATACATATAACATCAAAAGCTATTAATGTGATCCTTGGTCATTTTACTTATATATGAAATTAGCTGATCCACGCGGTTTCACCCGCGTTAAAAAAAATTAAAAAAAATAAAAAGGAATACTTATCTAAACATAGGTAACATCCCGCGATCCCGTGAGGGGGCCCGCGGGCGCGTGGCGCGCGTGCTTATGTTTTTGCTCAGCCAAACAGACAGACAGACAGACGGACGGACGTACAGACAGACAAAAAAATAAATTGCATTTTCGTTATAGGTCTCGTGTATAATTTTATATGAATTGAGTAAAAAGTGTTATTTTGAAATCAGAAACAGACAATTATTTTTTTTTATTTGTATAGATGAATCTATTTAGATCTATTTATTTATTTATTTGAGTTATTGAAATAACATTAGTGAAGTTTTGATTGAAATCGGCAACAGTTGTATTCCCTGTTTTAAAAATAGTATCCAGTTAATTCTTTGAACTTTACAGCACAAGCCTCTTCGCTATGGAAGGCATTGGAGTGGTGATGCCGATTGAGAATGAGATGACGAAACCTCAACACTTCCTCGGCTGTCCTGGGGTGCTGAACATCGCGATGACGGCGGTCGTGATGCTTTACGCGTTCGTGGGCTTCTGTGGCTACCTGGCCTTTGGGGAAGGCGTCCGGGGCAGCTTGACACTCAACTTGCCGGAGGAAGAAGTGTGAGTTTATTGTATTTTTTTGAATCATTTCAGCTCCAAACGCACATGCAATCCACCCAATGGTAAGTAGCCGCACCATGGAATTCTGTGATCAACAATGCCATTATTATGCAGAAACAGGTGTGATGGTGGTGCCGACAGAGTTGTACCACATTTATTTATATGATGGAAGTAGCAAACAAGCCTGCAGTCCACGTGATGGCAAGTAGCCACTGGACATCTGCTATCCCTGAGGACTAAGTTGGAACACCTCGGATAAGTATGTCTTAACCACGCCCTTCAAACCAAAGCGCAAATAGATGTGGCGGTGGTGCCGCCAAAGTCGAACTACAAAGGTTTCTACCACATCTAAAATGAGTTTCTATCACGTTTAAACATTGGACCATTTCACGTTTAAGTGTTTTAATCGAGTATTTTTTATTTATGTATATTCCAGGCTTGCTCAAATAGCTAAGATCCTGGTCGCCTGCGTAATGATCCTGTCATACGCCCTGATCTTCTATGTGCCGGTGGATGTGGTCTGGAGGAAGCTGCAGGACAGAATACCAGCGCGAGGCCACAGATGGGGATTGGCAGCTTTGAGATTTGTTGGGACCATACTAACAGGTAAAAAAAAGTTTTAACTACATAGCAAGTAGGTACTTCTGAGAACTACAAAGTATATAGTTTTAAGTGTTTGAAATTGAAAGTAGCAAAAGGGCATGTTATCTACCTAAGTAGTTAGAGATGGTGGCACGCATTATGTTCCGGTTGTTTGTAGTTAATTCTAGAGATGTCCAATGTCCATAGACGGCAACGGCCACTTACTATCAAATGGGCAATATGCTAGTATACGTTGTTTATAATATAAAACAGCAAATAAACACCTTAAGTGCCCTTACCACAGTTATTACACCCTTCAATTCAGCAATTTTTGTGTTACAAACGTGTAATCGATTAATTTTCTCCCCGATTGTAAATTGTATTTACTAGTGAGCAAAAAATCAACTTCACTGATTTTAATTCCATTTATGAAAATAATATCAAACAGCCTTAATTAGAAAGCAGAATTTTTGTCACCTGAAAATTATGTCTAAGAACCATTTCACTTTGAGAAGAAAACTAATAAAGTTTTACTGCGTAAGGTGTGCCCTTTCATTAAGAAAGCGACTTCGTTTATTCTATGTTACTGAAGGGACACTTAATGCTTTTAATGTAATTGAAGGTTTTGGGATACTAAATTAACTTTAAGATAAAGTAAATATAGTAAGAATTTTACATACGTCACATGCACAATACAATACCGACTAAACATTTTTATATTAGTCCGTGGTGGTTAGTAGACGAAAACTCATTTGGATCAAATTTAAAATTTAAAACACCCAATTTTGTTTATTTAAATAAAGATCTTAAAATATCAGTCGCCGGTCCATTACTCTCATGTCACGTCGTTATCCGACGTGACAGCGACGCGTGACGTCAGCGTCAGGCGTCAGATGTCGCTACAGACGACGTCATATTATTCACAAGTACGGTCGACAAGCAACTCTAACATTTTATGTCTGTCTATTTCGTACTGATACGGACTACTGTAATATGAAAACAGAATTTCAATTACATTAAAAAATGTTTAAAAAATATATATATATTTTTAAGAAAAAACAAAGCTGAGCCTTCCTAGTTCCATAAAAGTAAAAAATAATTTAAATCAATTTATATAAATGTTATTTCGGGACATACCTATTTCTGAAGTCAGCGCTTACAATAAATAATATATCGAATAGATAACGAATAGATAACCTCTCTTCTTTTGGGAAGTCGGTTAAAAAGAAATTTTTGAACTGTCTTCAAGTCTAGTCTAACCCAGATACAATTCATTGATAACAATTGTCATTTATATGTATTTTTTTTCAATTCACGTTAATAATGTCAGTGTACATTACATCTCAAAATTGTTATATTTATTCTAGATATTTCTTAAAAAACTCAATAGGATATTACCAATCTTTCGTCTTATTTATTTCGAAGCTATATCAACTTCATAAAAATCTTGACTTTTTGAGTTTATTTGGGCTCCGTACCTTCTTATATAACCACTTCCTTGTAAAGTTTCAACCGAATCCTTCAGAAGTCGTTCAACGTTCAAACTTACCAACTCGTTGAATTTTACCGAAAATACTTTTCAGCAAATACAGACGACACAAAAAAAATAAGTTGGTTATTTACATATTTTAATGTGTGCATTATTTATTAAATCTACGTTGCACCGTCGAAAGGGACGTAATATTATCAGTTTTTAAACTACTATCTATATTTCAAAATAGTACATTACGATACGATCACTAGTGTCGTATTTTATTTTATAGTACGCGTGACATAAGTCCGCTCGCACGCAGAAAGGCTGCCTAAAGTGCGGACTTAGGTCAGACTGTGCTAATGTGCTATGTGCTAATGCTAATAAATGATATTTTGGCATCCATCGACAAAATTTACAAAAATCCTATACTGCAGTAAGTATGTCAGATACATCAAAACGTAATCCATCCGTGTAATTATTAATTATCACCTCGGAACCTCGCATGCGATGTTAGATGACGGCACGAGGTTGAACTTTACTGAGAAAATTGCAAGCTTTAATTGCCTTAGGTTACCTAATAATAAATCAATTTTACTTGCTCATAAATCTTTACAAATAGGTACCTATTTTTCAACCATCATTTTAATATCTTTTACGTAAAACATTCGTTAAAATTATGACGAATAGCAATTGAAGTAACAAGAAAATAGTGTAAGGAACTAACTTAAACTCCACTTCGCTGGCCAATTAAGTAAATATTTCTTTAGAGATTAAATTTTCATAAAATATTTTTTCTATTCCAGTGGGACTAGCTTCAGCGATACCAAGACTGGAGCTATTTATGGAGCTAGTTGGGGCAGTATGCTTATCCGTCATGGGGCTGCTGCTGCCCTCAGTGGTGGAGACGGTGTGGCTTTGGGGCAAGGACCTGGGTTGGGGCAAGTGGATCCTGGTTAAGAACATCATCATTGGAGTCTTCTCTTTAGTGGCGTTGGTCTCAGGAGTTACCTACTCCATCATAACCATGTTGGAAACGTTGTGATATTAATATAGGACTAAATAAGTGGTAAAGTATACTGATACTGCTGATTGAATGCGACGGCATCTACACATTCTACCTTGAAGCCTTAAACCTTAAAGTTTTGGGTTGAAAGGTAAGACAGACTTAGTTTAAGAGACGGGAGGCCTATTTTAATCCAATTTATGTCTGCGTAAGTACACGGTTTGGTTTACAAGACAAGAAAGTATATAATTAACGAAAAACTGCAAGTGATAGTAATGATTCGCATACAAGCAAATTTACGTGATAGGAAAATGCCCGATATCAATATTATAGTTCGACGGTTTTGTATGAAAACATATAAATATAAAACAAATAACATATGGATTGCAGCCACATATATAACGAGTACTGCTTAAACAATAGCATTCGCAAGTAAATTAAAAATAGAAGAAATATTTTATTTTAAATTAACTACAAAATTTCTTAGAAAACTAAGGCCAGTTAGTAACTATTACAGAATAGTATTATTAAATGTTGATATATTAATTTATTTATGATCAAGTGTGATTCGATGGCTGTTATAGTGTTGAATACAAGAAGATAATATATGTGATATTGAGATTTATATACATAAATATTTAAACTGTTTGAAAGAGATTACATAATACGCCATTTTAATGTAAAGTTAGCTATATAGTGTAAGCTTTTGTATACAGGATGTTAGGAAAGCTTCCATTCTGTGATTCAGAAGTGTGACTAATTTATGGAAGATTGTATTTTTATTTTATTATTAATGTACCTATCTCTCCTTTTCACGGGTCCATGATGAACCCGGTCATTTGGGAGGCTTGCGTGGGGACACAGGTCCAACACGTAG
>DWPV01002786.1:0-16467 GCA_018251915.1 Urbanus proteus proteus
AATCTCGCATGCTGCTTGAATATTCCTTTTAATGTATCAATAAGCGAACATGCATCTTGCCGATGAAATGAAGTTGATGGAATTTTGTGTTTTGTCCGAATTAAACCAGAAGTTCACCATAAGATTATTTATTGATGCGATTCTTCCTGTGAATACTGTAAGGGTTAAGTTAGAACGTAGTGTATCTGCCTTAATGCCATCTTACTGTGTAACATCAACGCCCACATTAGCGAATTAGTAAAAACCTTCATTAAGGTCTCTTTAGCATGCTTTAGCTGAGAAGCTCTCGAAAGGCTAACGCATAGGTGGAATGGGGTGAAGTACTTAAGAATATTTTGGAATATTTTCAACAGAAATAATTTTCATTATCAATAAATATCTGACTTGCGAACAGCGTTGTCAGATTTTTTCGCTAAGTTGGGATTTTGAAATATTTTGAGTGAAAAAAATAGGATTCTTTCGTCGAAAACGAAACATAGTATGTAGAATAAGTTATTCAGCTAAAAAAAGCTCTGTCATTATTTATGTATTTTTCATCGCTGGAAATTTGACGGCGAAAAAAAAGCTCATTCACGTTAAAAAGCGGGACCAAGCTTGTCTCGGCTCCGACTCAATTTTAGTTGAAAAAGCGTGACTGTCCCGCCAAAAGTGGGACATCTGGCAAAGATGCCTGCGAACCATACGCTTATCCAAATCAAAGAAACATTAAATTTGAATTAAAATAATATCAGTACAATTTCGAATTTCAACTTCTAATTCGAAAATTATTAAATTGCTGGCCTAGTCCCAGGTAGTGCATACAGGTTTCACTTAACAAGTAGGTACATACTATTGTTATCGTCTACCAGTTAACCCGGTTGTTGCTCCGGTAGATATTCGTTTGGAGGTACATGTTAATTTTATCATGATTTCGCTTAACTCACTATTTTTTTTGTTATTCAATGTTTAACATATTAATCTTAATGAGATCAACAACAGTGTGCAGCGCTGCTGTTGTTCTGACTGATCTTGTTGATTCTGGTTTGAAGGGTGTGGTAAGGGAGACATAATTATCCAAGGCGTCCAACTTAATCATCAGGAATAGCAACGCATCTGTGATCAACCTCCGGTAGAACAGAGGTGTGAGGTGTGATAAGCAAATTAAGCATCATCATTGTCTTCAGATAGGACTCCTATCATATTTCAAACTAGTTGATCCCCGCGTTAACAAAGTAAAAAGGCATACTTATTAAAACATAAGTGACACCCTATCCCGCGACAGCGCGCGCTTGAGCGTGAAGTACGCGCTAATGTAATTTCCAAAAAATAAAGTAGCCTAAGTTACGCCTTAAACCTTCAGCTATTTTCCAGTGAAAGTCTCGTTAAAATCGGGCCAGCCATTTAGAAGATTACCTCAGCCAAACAAACATACAGATAAACAGACGGTTATTGGTATCGTGTAGGTATACCTTCATATGCATTGAGTAAAAAAATACTAATTAAAATCACAAACAGACACTTCAATTTTATTTATTTGTACCGATTACTTATATCAATGAGCAGTGACCACAGGTGTATTGTACGCTAGTTATTACATAAAAAGCGCTTCTTCCGTTATTAGGCGCATGTGTGACGCGGCAAGCAGAGCGTGGTGACGGCGCGCGACCACGTGTGACCGTCGGCGACGTGCGTGCTCTACTGTTGTAGGTAAGATGTGCTCTAGGTCGCGTTAGCTATAAAAATGGGTACTTTTTATAGTACTAATATGGTTTACTTAAAAAAAAAAAACGCTTTCTGCACTCATAACCCTACATAAGGATTTTCTCCGGTGTCGTGGGTGCCATGGACCCGCATTGACGAATACACCCAGACCTGTAATTAATTTTCAGATATCTGTCCGACCGGGGATCGAACCCGGGTCAGACCGGTATGGTAAATACATCTCGTAGGTCGTCGGTAAGTAAACACTTTGGTGTCAAGTAAATCGTTTTGAAGAGTCCAATACATTTGTGCGCGGCAACAAGCCTGTTAACGTTAATTTACTTTTTTTTAAACTTTAGTAGTAGTTTACTCACCACGGCTTTGGTGTAAACAAAACTCTACTTTATACTACTAGTTTATAATTTTGATAAATGAAGATAGTAAGGTATATTCAAATTATTTTATTACTATTGTATGCTTTGAAAAATATCTAATGTTCTTATTTAATACAGAATTCAAAAACTTAACCGTATGCCACAAGTGTAACCACAGTCCACAAAAGTACCGCAAGCGATATTTCCGTGCATTGAATAAGGGCAGGACTGGATGTGGGTTACGGTGCTAACTGGTTAGGCGTGGAACACACTATAGCGCCACCGTCACTTTACATCAATAACGTAAAAAATGACGAAATTAAAGTCAAATATCGAAAATTACTTATCTAGAAAGTAGACCAATTTTAAATTTCAATTTCAATTTTTTAAATGTAAGTTACCTTGTCTACATTAAAAAATCAATTTTATGAATTGTGAAATTGTAGTTAAAAAACATTGAGTCAAATTTTTAGTTTCGATATTTGAATTATAAATCTTTTTTTTAAAACGCGGGAGATTAGATATAGAGTTCAGTTTAAGACACTTTTCTATATGTTATTATTAAACTAAATAGATGTAATACGTAGAGTTGTTTAGTTTGAACATTAAATAAATGGTGTAATTAAAAAAATAAATTAATTTTAAATCATGATATTTTGAAAATTATTGCTTAATGCTAAATAAATTAAAAAAGCTTATATCTAAACAATATCTATTTAAATTATTCAATTAATTGATTAATCAATCATGTGTTCGTGGCCTAACTAGCGTGACGTCACGCGGCCCGTTAGTGACCTTCACCCAGTTACGGGGTCGTTCACCCGCGCATTCCTCACTGACCGACGCAGGAAGTTTAGTTAATCACCGATATAGTTCTACTACACAGCCGCTTTCCTCTGGGAATTCGGTTAGAATATCATAAACAGTTAATAGATAGCATTTTGACGGGTGGTGCCGACCGAGGTGGTGCTACCAATACCCACTACCATCATATCTGTTTTAGTGTTTTTCGGTGGAAATATTTAAGAAGCAAACTATTCACTTGGTGGTAAGTAATAAGTTTAAAGGTGGTAGAACTCTATGTGGTTCGACTCGACTACGCCACACTTATTTCTGCCTTATAACAGCAGTGTTCAGTGCTGGTGTATTCTGGTCTATAGGGTGTGGTAAGGGAGATATACTTGTCCAGGGCGTTTCAATTCAGTCCTCAGGGGTAGCAACGAATCTGTGGCCAACCTGTGTGTGGTTAGGTAGGTCTTTGATCTTATCTGGGGTAGATAACAAATGTTCAAGTGGCAATGCCCACTTACCATCGGGTGGACAGCATGCTCGTTTGCTACCTGCTTAAAAAAGGGTTCACTGCCGCTCTTGGGTATTAACATATTACTAGAATTCATTTCAATTGAGTAAATCCGCGACAAATAGGTACGAAAACGTCCTTTGACTCCGAAGCAGGTAACTGACCTACTCCACTAATTGTTTGATTGGTAAGTCAATCCATGTCAAACCGGTGAAATGAAATTGTCTCTTAACTTGATTGACGTTATCTAACAATGATCTAACATATGCGTTATAAACATACCTATGCGTTAAACTATTTATAGTGTAAGTTTATTATGTTATTATTGTTGATTGTAATGCCATGGTCATCAACAAATTTATTACAATATTTCCCTACTGATATATATATATTTCCAAAAACTCCTAGGAAAATAATATATGAAAATGATTTAAAATTATTAACATAAACCAACATTTTCTACTATAGAGTGATTAAAGTAGGTAATTTAACGTGTGCGAAGCCGCGGGTAAAAGCTAGTTAGAAGAGAGAAAAAAAAACAAAAGAAGTAACATACTCATATTAAAATTTGGAACCAAAGAGAATCTTCAGATCACAGATATAGATATTCATAATCCAGTTGTACGTTATTGAGAAACTGTTAAATATAGCTGCTTATTAAATCGTTCAGATCATAACGGCTTCTGTGAATCTGCAGCTAATCCTTTTATGGGTATATTTTACCATAACCACTTAACGTGTACCGTTTAGCACGAATAACGTGAAAGTTAACCTCTAGGACAGATTTGGAATTCCCAATGCGTTTTCTTCGAACAAGTTTAGCTGAACTAAATTATGTAAATATTTGCGCGGATTTGAAAAATGGATCGTCTTCATTGGTTTGGCCGTCGCCTAATCTGTTTGTTTACCTTCTGCGTCAGAAAAAGGGTAATGTTTGTATGTATGTAAGTGTATGTTTGGAAGTGTGTAGGAACCTATATTCATTTCTTTGGCACGATCTACAGTTCACACGGCTTGACGGATTTTAACATTCGAGTTTTCGTTGGATTCGTCTCATCGATTATAGTGATATAGGCTATTAAATTTTTAAATATGGCGCCTGAAAACTGAAATAAAAGAAGTTTTAAGCAATCGGGATTTTTGTGATAATTTTAGATAATTTAACTAGTAGAATTAACATGTAGTCTTCCTGGTGGTAAAAGTTCGGTGCCGCAAATTCTCGCCTACGAATGCTCCTGTCTTCCATGGTTAATTTATAACATTTCGTGTATCTCTATATTCCTTTTACTAAACCATTCCAAAGCAAAATTCAGCAGCGCTCAACACTGCTGTTACATCTCAGAGATACGTATTTTCGTTGCTGTATTCTAGCTTGGAGTGTGTGACAAGGTAAATTTCTACTTTAAGAGGAATACAACCTCAATTCTGGCGCTAACCATTGGTTTCAATAAATAATTACTCAATTCAAAGCTCTCTCCATGGTGCTTTCGTGCTGTATTTAGTAAGATATACAGATAAGAACTTAAATATGATTTAAAATAAGTTTACAAAATATTTGAACTGATAAATAAATAGTCAACCATAAGTAATTGTAATTAATACAAATTCACTTGAAGATTCACTTATACTTTACTTTTATTTTAGACTTATTTTTATTACTATTTTATACACTGAATTACATTCTACGGCTACATTTTATCTGAATTAGGCACATCATCTTAATAAACCGCTATAAATATTATTCTTAAAATGAAAAGTAAAGTAAAAAGAATACTCAATGATAAGCAGCTACTTCAGAACTATCATTATAAATTTAGAAAAAATAAATTTCAACCTACATTACCAAATCCAAAGAGAGAAGCTCTGTTAAAAGAATGTGAATATCGCGGTCAGACGGCTGACACGCCGCAAACAATTCCTATTGTATGCATTGTTTTGTGTAGCTCTTATAAGCTTTCTTATTTAGGACTTTAGGGGTAGAATAAGCTAAAATGTTTTTGGAATGCTAGGGTATGTTATTTAAAGCACTCCTGTGTGTCATTTTATAGGTATCGACTTAAACTGTCCGTTGGTCTGTTGGGCACAATTATAATATTCTATTTATATATCCAGTTTATAATGTTTGTTAAGTTCTCAGCGATGATTCACACCATCTGATTTTGATTAAAGATAATTCAATACTTATATGTTTTACTTTGAAAAAAGTCTCAATGATTAGAATTTTTTAGACGTGGTAGAAAATCATTGATACTTAGTTCCAAATTGCGAAGATATTTCTGTAACATAAATTATGAAATGTTTTCAAAGGTCTATTCTATGCTAAGTATCTGAATAAAATAAAACGACGCACTAACAAGTGATGAGGTTGAATGACACTGTTAAATTATCACAAATGGTTATGTTTGTGTCAATACTGTCGTAGTTAGCTTCATTAGCAAATTGGTGAAGAATCGTGAGATAGGTGGCGAAATCTATTTTCAAGATATGATGAGGAAAGAAAGATTCTTTACTAATAGGTATGGGCTATGAAAATTGTATTGAGTAGATAGACAGGTAACTGACGGGGTAGAAATGAATTCGAATGAAAAACATGTACACATAAAAAATTAGATGCAAACAAACACGTAAAAGAAGTATAGGACTCCACACAACCGAGCACAGATTACAAAGTTAAAGGAAACAACAGGAAACCGCTGAATTTAGATGGCTCCGTAGCGCAGTTAGAAAAGGTCTACGTTCAGTAGTAAAAGAGAGTGGTGTTGATATATAGAATAGCGATAAAACATATCTACTACCGTAAAACCGATAACATAACGATTATAAATGTTAACAAGAACAATTGAGAGCTTGGTTAGGTGTAACGTCATGCAGTATTCATCGTAACGGAACCGTATCGGAACGGTACCGGACGCGCGAGCATTCCTACTGGAAAACTGTACTTATTCGTTTTTCTCCTAACGCATAATGGTGTGTGAACGCTCCTTAGCTCATGGTGTGGAAATTGCAAATGAGTTGCGAACAGCACCTATTTCTAGCGTGAATTAGTTATGTTTCGTTGGAAGTATGGTTGCTTGTTCACTTATAATGAGACCAGCTTAATCCGCAAGTGGCAACGCATTTGTTATTGACTTCAGATCAAAACGTTGTTATATATGAAGTTGGTCACAGATGTTCATGGGCGGCAGTGACCACTAACCGTCAGGTGGACTTGTTACGATTTACTTTTGATATTTTTTCCGAGCATTTCATTTATTTTTCATTTTTTATTAACTTTTTTTAATAATCTTAATTCGATTGCGTCATATGACTTTTCTTCCTGAAGATAATTCTAAATTCTCTTTATTATTTAATCCTTTATATCGGTTTCAAAATAAGTTTGGCAAAGAACTTATTACTAAGTGGAATCACGAGATAAGTCAAAGCGATAGAGATTTCACAGTAGTTGAGATATTTCATTCATTTGTAAATCTAGTTCAATTATTCGTTCAATGCGTACGTCTCGCTTTTCAAGTGAATAAATTACCCGAGAATGTACAGAATGGCTAGAATTCAACGAAATGGTCACAAATAGACCGATTGGTGTTCGATTTAGTTTCTCTCCGATTTCGCAGTCCGCTTGTTGCTTTCATGTGACTCATTGCTATAAATTATTCCATTAATGGGTGAATTTATCGTTATTGGATTATTGGAAATGTACCTACTGTAGTGTGAGGTTTGAAATATATGGAAACAAGAATCGGAACAGTTGAGAAAGAAAGTAGCGTAAGGTCGGTAAAAGAAACATTATTTTCTACACTATTTGACGAGTTCGTACAACAGAAACATAATACGAAATTTTCGTTGATTTTAAAATTATTTTTAACGTGATAATTACATAATATATTTATTTTGTTCTTTGTTTTTTGTTTTTTTAACTGTGTAAGTACTAAGTAGATACATGTTTTCTATATCCAGACTTCTGAGAGAGTAATACTTTTATGAAATTTAAGATCAACTTCTGAGTAACTTAATTCTATATTTATATTTATTTACTTTCTTTCACTTTTACTTAAAAGCTCATATTTTATTACTATCATTAAAGTTACATGAGCTTCAAGTTTCCCACTGTCACTATTTTCATAACTTTCATTATTTGCTCTTAAGTTACTGTTATTATTGTAGCGATTTATTATAATAGGTATATTTTCAAAAAATAATTATTTACAACAACAATTCAATTAGTTAAATGAATATTTGGCATTTAGGTAATCTCTATTTATATTAGGCATTTTAAATATTTTAGGTAATTCTTACGAAGAAACAACAACAAGTTATTCAATATACCGTACCTACATAATTCAAATTTGGTTTACTATCAATTTTATTTTTATTTTGTTTTATAGCCTTCGTTTTTTTGTCTTATTAACCCACAGATTATAATAATTCAAAAGAGATAATAAAATACTTACCATACAAATTATGAAAAACCGCGCCATCTCCTCTTCACTAATCGGATTCCAAAATTAGAACACACACAATGTTCCGAAAGTATCACAGTTCACCATTAAAAATTTTAAATTCCGCCGAAAACGCAATGACATTGACAACTAACTTTCCAATTCGCGCGCTTTCGTCCACATACTTTTTAAATCAAAGTGTTTGACATACAGCCGTTGCGTCCGCGCGCTCGAAGCAACTCAACGGTTTAAGTCGTAACGGGGCTTCGGACGAAAGAGCGGGAAATTGTGATTTGGTTGGTCGGTGAGAGGATATCATATAGAGCTGTAAACTATAATGTGGCTATGGTTGTGACAACGGATGTGACAACAGTTAGGTAAGTATAAGATAGAGCTAAAGAGAACAGTAGCATTTTAGATTTCTTGTGTCATTTTATTTTTTTTAAAGTGAAATAGCAAACGAGCAATCAGATCATCTAATCTTAAAGCAATTCCATAGAACAACGGGACCACTTAAATTCAATTACTGACATGTTGCCACTCCTAAGGACTGAGATGGTTAACTTGTGTATAAATTAGTCAACATGCACATATTCGCAAGAAAACGTTTATTCGTTTTCAAGCTACAAATAGGTGTGGCAGTGGTATCCTTCCTATCGAGCAATATTGGTTATGTGGTTATACCACCTAAATTAAATACATACTTTATTTTAAAGGACTTTATGTAAATTAAATTCTTAGAAAATTAGAAAACAATACGCGAGCAGCTCTATAGATGTCCGTTACCCGTTTACACGCCTCTCTCTACGATACTGTTTATAGGACAGCAACTTGTAACTACATTAACTGTTCTAATCTACGCTTAATCTGTATATGTTTTCATCTCTCGTGATGAGGTACCTTGTAGTTATTAAGAGAAATTATGTTGCAAAATTAATCCAAAGTTACAATTAAAACATTTATATGGGAGTATATAATCAAAGATTTATATAAATTAAAACAAAAAAAAAAATAAGTAAAAAAAAGTAGTATGACTATAATATCCTAACTTTCCAAGGGAAAGATAAAATTGTAATCTATGTGTGTATTTTAATTTGAAACATTACCGGGGCTACTCATGATAATAAATAAGTTATAGTTTAAAATAAATATTTTTTAATGAACTGTTATAAAAAGTTTTTAAAAGATGTATGTTACGGGATTTCTTTCACCATTTGAACAATAAAAAAGGAAAAAAATATATTATCTCTTACAAGAACGGTACAATAGTGGCGGGTAATATCCAGTTGGTATAGAGCAGTGGGAAGAGCTGGTCCCACAGCTGGAAGCGGTCCTCGGCCTGGTTGTGGTGCACGGTGAAGTTGTTGGCGACGCGCAGGTAGTGACGCGAGTGGGGCTTCATGGCCGGCCATTGTGTATCCGGTGTGGTGTTTGATACTGGATTTGGGTCTCTGGAAATAGTACGCCATAGTCAAATTTATTTGATACCGTGATCCGCTTCGATAGGTAGATAAATATATTTTTTTTATATAAAGGTAGTAAATCATTGTTTTTTAAAATAAAGATAGTAAAAGAGTAAGCCAGGTCAACCAGCTAGGGACCAATCCACGATAAGATAGTTTTACTTGACGTTGTCCACAAATGCTACTTTAGAATTGACTACTAATGAGATGAGATATGTATGTATATCATGGCTTAAGTAGAACCACATGTGGCGACTGGCGGTAGAGATTTATGAGTCGAACCACAGTAGATACCTCACTATTCACGTCATAAGTTAATTTTATTTGACAATTTTTCTAGTGCTCCCGTTTTGTTACTTTTTCGGTGTTCATGATGATCATTGTAATCATGCATTGAAGTTATCAATGATCATCATTAGCAATCCCCAGTTTTCATCGAGTCTTTATCGTGTCGAGTCGTTTTAGTTTATTAAAATTGTAGAATCCTTAAAAACAATATTCTCACCCGGTTCGTGCGAAGTTATACCAGATAGCAGTCATGTTATCCACCATGTCGGCGTCAGGCCCAGACAGACCGATGTCTGGGAAGCGAACGCGGATCGAGAACAGGTAGATCAGGTCATCGTGGTGAGCGACCCCTGGGAGAGAGTATATGAAGTGATAGATGAGTTATTAGAAGCTTTTATTTAACTTGGCAAAAAAATCTAATATATGTACTTGTATGTTTTATGTTTACATAATATTATCGCTTACCTCCAGCGACAGGTGGCGGATGACGGATGGTGCTATCAACGACACATCGCGTTTTTAGTACCAAACAAACATGCAATGTACCTGATGGTAAGAGGCCACTGATGCCCATGGACATTTTTGATCATATAAGAACAGTCTTACCTGAGGTTGCATTGCTACCTCTGAGGACTAAGTTGAAACGTCTCAGATAAGTATGTCACCCTTACCACACCCTTCAAGCCAGAACTGCCGTTATTAGGTAGAGAAACGTGTAGCGGTGGTGCCGCCGTAGTCGAACCTTCAACATTTGCGATATTCTTCTTCTTCGACATCGATTGATATCGCTCTATAGTTGCATATATAAGCATATATCTCATATATAAGCAGTTAAGCATCCTTAGTAAACTAGATATAAGAACCAACATACGAAACTACAGCTGTAACTTACCGACAGGTTTTTTGGTGGCTGGATCTTCGTAGAAGCTGTGGTTGCCCATGTAGCTGAACTGGTAGTAGTAGACGGGCTGAGGTGATACGCGGCACATGATGTTGGCCAACCTGGGTACATGATATTAGAATTAGAAACAAGACTCAAACAGTTTTCAACTATAGTTTTATTGCTACAACGAGGAATAACTTTTTTATATTAACATTTATTTCTAGCGTGAAGCAGTTTTAACGTTTTACTTTGGGTATGGATGCCAGCTGACATACAATGTCCTTCAAAGACAATATTTGAATCGAAAGTGGTAAAATCCTTGTGGTTCGACGTCGGCGGTACCACCGCTATACCTATTTCTACCTTGTAGCAGCAGCAGCAGCAGCATCCTCGGGGGCAGCAAAGCATTTGTGGCCAACCTCCGGTAAGACTCTGTTCTCATCTGGGGTTGATTACAATTATCCATGGACAGCTGTGGGCACTTTATATTACGTGGACTGCATGCTCGCTTGCTACTTTGATTATATAAAAGAAACTTCTATGTTCGACTTCAGATATAACCCCTGTACTGTATGTGGTCGGTTACAAATATCCACAGTAGTAACCAAATAACATCAGGACTACGCATTTTCTTCTTCTATCTTAAAGAAAGTTACCAACCTGTGAGCACCAAATCCAGTAACAGCATCTCCATATAGTCTTCCCAGAGAATAGGTAGTCACAGTGTCATTGACCAAGGGCTTCCCTTTGAAATACGCTTCTCTGAGTCTGTAGGCTTCAGACCTGGAGTCATCGGGCAACATGAACGATATCTTGGCGACTCTGTACCAGTCGTTGTTCATCTGCTCTGTGAGGCTTGAGTTTTGGAGAATTGCTGTCGGAAAATATACAACAATGTACTTATATTATAGGGTTCTTAGAGTTTTATAGGTTTTTAAAACTGATTTTTCTAATGGGTCATTTATACAAATTATTATTTAAAGAAAAAATCTTTAAAAATAAAATTTTGAATAGATTTTGAAAATAACTGAAGGAAATCGTTTCTCAGGGTTGTTTAGTGTAAATTTTGTCTTAAAGGATTTAAGAAGTATTTTTAACAAAGTTGGATATATTGCAAAACTAATAAGAAATAATTGTTTAATAATTATTAGTTAATAACATGAGTTTGATTATATAATTATAGCCTCACTAGCTTCATTGCTTAGGTACTACTTATTAAGTTGTACTTACTGAAAGCTTTCCAGAAGAACTCATCCCGTGTCTGGCTGACAATGTACGGCACAGCGTACAGCTGGCCGAGGCGGAGGGCCTCCAGGGGATGCAGCGGCAAGAACCTCTCCTGACCGAAGTCCTGCTCGATCACCGGTCGCCAGATTCGAACGGGGTCGAAGGCGAATTCCTTATAACAATTATTGTTAGTTGAGGCAATCGTTTCAAATTCTACTTATGTATATTAACGGTTATGAATATATGGCTATGGAAATTTTAAACAAAAGCAAAGTTAAGATAAAGTATAATGAAGACTACTAAACAAGGTAATACAGCGTTAAAACAATGAATTACGACTTTCTGTTCGTCGAAAGATGGCGTCACTATTATTCTGAATTACGCTATCAAAGTTTTTGAAACTTCCGAAGCTCTTAAGAGACGGTCGCTTCTCAGCCTCAAGGAAGGTCTTCAAATTGCCAAACGGTAAATATATTTAATATAATGTAAATTACAAATATCCTATTCAGAAAGAAAGTAAAATAAAAATAAATTAGAAATGTCTTACCGCAAATCCACCCAACGAATTCCCAATATCCCTCCATGAGACAGATTTCAAGCAATCAAGGATAACCCGGGAGTTGTCAGTGGGACAGCCGACCAGCCGCGCTTGTTTCTCCGCGAGATGGCGCTGGTGGTAAGGGATTTCTATTTGGGAGTACGGAGAGCCACTCATTGATATCGCGCGATGGAATAAACCTATGGAAGAAAGTTGATTGTGTTACAGAGCAACAAAACTTTTAGTTATTTTTCAGTGAGTTACTCAAAGTTCTCTAAAAGCATATGCAAGAGGTTTCTTTAATCGACGACCAAATAATGAATTTCGATTTTTGCTCCAACTGTGTCTATCTCTGTAGATGCTCAAAATATGACATCCTGAGAGATTAATGTTTTTGCTAATCTCAAATAAATTACCTACCTCTAGACATAGGCGAGACCATGTGCAAAGCGACGCTGTAGGACCCAGAGCTGTACCCAGCGAGGGTGATGCAGTATGGGTCTCCGCCGAACGCCACGATGTTCTGCTGCAGCCAGCGCAGCGCCGCCACCTGGTCCTTGAAGCCGTTGTTGCCGGGGGCATATGCATCGCCCGTGCTCAGGAAACCTGTGAACGTCATCAGATTAGATATCATCCATCCATCTACTTATCAAACTTTTGAACTCTACTGCTGTATATTAACCTGACCTAATGAGAACTGAATCCTCCCCCAATCTCAAATTTATTAAGTTAGGATGAAAGGTAAAATTTATTTTGACTTTAATTCGTGCTTTAATTTAGAATAGTATTTTCGACTTCGAAGTATATTTTGGAGACTACAATCCAATCTAAGTCATTTTATTCCCATCAAGTTTCATCAACAACAATCTTCGGCTTCACCAACCTTTGGCTAGATCAAACCCCTCATCCAAACGAAACAACTTACCGAGACAATTAATTAACTCAACTATAATTAACTTACAACTTACCAAGCGATCCAAGCCGATAGTTGATAGTCACGAGCACGATATCCCGGTCCATCAAGTAATGCGGGCCCACGATGTCGCTGCGCGCCGACGCGGAGTACAGCCCGCCCTGGTGGATGTACACCACCACTGGGAGAAGCTTGCCACTGGATGATCAATATCTCATGTTGTACAACTAAGAAACAGATATGGTGGCTAAGGATGGACTCATTATGGCTTAACGGTATAAGTAACCGTACCGAATAAATAGTAGTTGCGTAACAGCTGTATAACGTTGATGAGCTCAATTCTGAAGGACGTCAAATACTATATTCGCTTAGAAATTACTTTCCCATTATGATGAAGTAGAAATCGAGCATGCAGTCCACCTGATGGTAAGTGACTATTGTCGCCAATGTACATCTGGTACCAACTTCATGCAACCACACTCTTCCACTGAAATGCAAAACTATTTGGCGCCAGATATAAGTGAATAATTTTTATTTCATTAAGAGAAGAGTTTTTAGGTCAATTACAAACTCCAAATTTCGTTTGCGGTATTGCTACATCTGAAGATAAGTTGAGGCCATTGAGGCATACCTGCCTTCTGAATGAAAATCGGTTTCATTTTTCATTCAAGTTCCCATTCTCTGCCGTCTATCTAATCACTACTTTACTGACTTAAAGATTCATAATGGGGACTAATACCTGCTCCTCTTAGGCGTATACACATTGAGTCTCAAGCAGTCCTCGTCGTAGAACCGTCCTGGACTTATGGTCTGGGGGCAGGAGGGGCCGTCCTCACTCGCGTTCACGACATGCCAGTACTTGTGGATCGGCTTCGGAGGCTGGAAGCAATAATACCAGGAAATAATCAATTAGTTAGAAGTAGATAGATCCAGTGGTGGATTCAAGGCCAAAGGTCACAATCAATCAAAATCTAAGTCATTCAAACTAACAACACCTCCTCATCATAAAACCTTGGTAAGTGGCAACTGCCGCCCTTGGACATCTGTAATCAACCCTATATAAAATCAAGGTCCTACCTGAGGTCGAGGACAGATGCGTTGTTATCCCTGAGGACTAAGCTAGAACGCTTTGGATAAGTATGTCTCCCTTAACACACCCTTCAGACCAGAACACAGCATTGCCCAACATTGCTCTTATAAGGCAGAAATAGGTTTGGCAGTGGTGCCGCTGGAGTCGAACTACATAGAG
This sequence comes from Urbanus proteus proteus, assembly GCA_018251915.1. Taxonomy (NCBI): domain Eukaryota; kingdom Metazoa; phylum Arthropoda; class Insecta; order Lepidoptera; family Hesperiidae; genus Urbanus; species Urbanus proteus. The sequence continues at coordinate 14,352 of DWPV01002786.1, forward strand.
TTCTACCACTTTCAAAAGATCAATCACATAATTATTCGAAAATAATTACCTGAAACCGAAGAACTCCGACCGGTGGTTCCGCATAGCGTATGCCTCGGTAGGCTTCGAACCTGCGACCGCGGCGCGAAGTCATGAACGATCCTCGGAAGCTGCCCGTCAGAGACACCACGACGGGAGCATCAGGATCCTGACTGACTTCTGAAAAATAAATCTTATTAATTGTAATAAATAATAATACTTAATACATAAATAATAATAATTAATGCACCGAATAAACGTGTGTATTGCGTTGGTCTTGAATACCGCTTCCACTCTTCCCTTGAATGACATAGGAAGCTACTGCGAGACAATATCCAAGTGTCGTCCATCCATCCAGAGTCTTCCTTTGTAACATCAACACCCACTGCGGTCAGCAACACGCATGCCAGAAGTGACTATAGGCCATTAGGAGAGGAATATGTCCAGCAGAGGATAGCTGAGGGCTGATGTTAGAGAAGGTGATATTCAAATCAGTATTTAGTACATTGCAGTAGTGGTAACGCTACAATTCGATTTTTTGCGTCAAGCACTAATTTACTTGTATTGGAATCATTAAATACTTCATAATGATGCCAGTTTTTATGTCCTTACGACTGGATTGATGCATATTCGATTAATCGATTGTAACATAATCGCTGACGTTGAACTCCATATTGATTACAAAATGAATCGATTAAAATTGATTACAATAAACGCATACATTGTACCTAAACCGATTGAAGACCCGCGTGGCGGAACGGTTACCATACCGGTCTGACGCGCAATGGGTCCCGGGTTCGATTCCCGGCCAGACATACATCTAAATTATGAATTTAGATTTCTCTTCTAGGTCTGGTATTCGTGTACACACATGTGTGTGTCCATGGTATCCATGACACAGAAGAAAATCCTGATGTGGGGCTATGAGCGTAGAAAGCGTTTAAATAAATTACGCATATTATATCATTTGTATGAAAACTAAATGTGTCACTTTTTTATTTTAATTTCTGTGTAAGAAAACGTCACATGAAGATAATTTTCTAACTTGCAAGCAAATTATTCTACTACCTGGGACATACCTTTTTTGTAGAATTCCTACAAAAAATATAACAAACTTGAAATATAACACAATTTTGTATTGTTTTTAAATTTGGTTGGTTGAAGGAAACTCATTCCTCCTACTTTGTGCTCCATTTGGCACGCAAGTACATGAACTTGCCGGATCTATCTAGATACATGTCTGGGGTTAAATAATATTAATTAGATACAATATAGGAGACTACGAGGCCTTTTAGGATTAATTAAATGTCTGTGCCATTTGAATTTTATATCATTTTTGCATTTTGAATATTAGATCCTTTTTAGATAATTTTCAAATATACTATTTATATTTTTTTTACTACTAGATACCTATTTTATACATAATTGTATGTGCTTATGTGTAATGAATAACCATACAAACTCAATATATGTTTTTATTTTTATGGATCTATCTGTATTCTCCTTGTTGTATAAAAGTTATCAGAATAATGCTAATCAGTTAATATTTATGTTATGATGTAGCTTTACTCAGAATTGAATTAGGTATTTGGCTAAGGGATATCTCTCTTGAGGCTAGGTGATCATGCCTGTCTCAGTTCAGAGCTTGTATATGTGCAAGGTATTGAGAAATCTTCCACAGCGTGATTCAAAATACTCGTGGCGCCATCTCTTGACGAGTAGCGGGAAGTCGCCACAGGTGTCTATAGTAGTGGTGCTATAGTAGCGTACTTATGTTATACTTGCCAATGGATATTTTAAAATAATTTTAAACCGTAACATACTATTACTTTTACTTTGAACTAAATATATTTATTACAATGTTATTAATTAACTTAATATGATTTTTTGTGTTTAAATATGAATCTCATTTCCATAAGCTTCAGATCTATTGCCCAAATCGTGTTCACGTGTGGTAGACCATTTCTCCTATTACGAGTTTATTACGTTTAGTGAAACATTACTCGTTTACGTTTGGGCCTATACATCTACATGCAGCGCACCTAGCGGACCGTTTAGGTACTAAAATTTTACTATGGAAAAATCAGCGTAAACGTAA
>DWPV01002787.1:0-16464 GCA_018251915.1 Urbanus proteus proteus
TTGTTCCAGATAATCCTGCTGGTGAAGGCGCTGGACAAGTACAACATCACGTACTTCACGGTGACCGCCCAGATCGTATCCCATGTGCTGGCGTACATGAACAGCTGCGTCAACCCCGTGCTGTACGCGTTCCTGTCTGAGAACTTCAGGGTCGCCTTCAGGAAGGTGAGAAGATTATTTTAAATAAGACTTCTTCTTAAGGTGCCCCTCCGGCTAGCAAAGGTTGGCTGTCAATTCCGCAAACTTCTCTCGATCTTTAGCGAGGCGAAATAGTTGAGCAGCACTCGCTCTCCGTCCACTCTATAATATTTCATAACCAGGATTTTTTCCTGCGGCCCACTTTTCTTTTGCCAGCTACTTTTCGCATCATGACATCGACATGTCCTAAGTAGGCGACTTTCCTTCGTTTAAAATAAGACTATTACCTATCAAGTTTTCCGTATTCATCACACAGACACAGCTACGTGTGGTGAAAACCGATGATGAAAACCAGGCTAGATAAATAATTTTACAGAAGGATACTGTTGTCTATCACCTGCATTCGATCCCTTGTATCAGTTCGAACTTGCCTCAAAGCCTTGCCTTAAAAATGATTGACCTTCCAGAATGGACACCAAATGCTCTTCTTCTTCATTGTCATATCCTCAAAATCGATGGCCATGGCCATCAATGATGCTTCATAAATAAATGATCTTCTACGTACCATATTGTACAATCATTGGACGTGTGGAATCATGGTATCCAAAAAATTGGTGTCACATATTTTAACAATACATTGGACCATCCAGATAAATGCTCTCCTGGTCTCTTATTGCATTTTCAAGCCACTTAACTAAAAAAGTTTTTCATAGAAAGTAACGGCTCGTCTGGTCATAAATCCAAATAGACAATAAATACTGTTGGATGATTTTTTGCACGCAGTAGATAATACAAGCGACACCAAATCTATCAGTCCTAGCACAGACAATATACGAGACAAACACTAACATAGGCCCATCGGTCAACACTATTTGGAAAGTTTTTTCAGGCTCTTTTCAGAGATGGGATCCATTGTTAAAAAGTGTCTAGTGCGTCAAAGGCTCTATTGTATATGATGAAAATAGAATGGTTTGAAACATGTGTACACGGCTCACATCTAGTGTTTGCTTTGGTTCTCATGAGTGTTCTGAGTAATGCATCAGTAATCGTTTTTAGAACTATTACCACTTAAATAAAATTTCAATTGTTCAGAAGTTCATGAATGAATCAGCTGTCTCGATTCGTTTTTAGTGCTTCATCGATTACATATAGCTGGTTTTAAATATGTCAACCATACCGGCGAACATGGGCCGTACCTGTCGAAAACTAGCATAAAAATATGTATGTTTTTCTCAGGCACAGCACGTTAATTGGCGGTAGACAATGTAGATATCAATGATTTCAAAAGGATAATAAGTCAATTGTAGATATAAATAAATCATAAGGGTACTAAAAAGTTGAAATTATAATTCTGTTCACTCCTTACAAGCTAGTAATTAAAAACAATTACATTATAATTATATTAAAAACAAGAAAACCCAACTGCTTTAAACCTCTTTTTCAAACTACAGGCACTATATCTAAAAATTATCTAGCCTATGTCACTATGACAATTAAAATTCATCAAGCCATTTGGGCTGTAGGGTGTGTGACAAAGAAATGGACCTACAAACAACATATGTATGTTTTTCAGACATTACCCTCTTTCTGATGCAGTCGGGTGAAAGCTAGTTACGGAAGTGTCGTACGTAACGCCTTTGTAACTTACGGAAGTTGCATACTAGATTGTCACTATTGTACCATTGTTATAGAATCTCATATCATTTCAAAGGACAAGGTATTCTGAGGACGTTAGAAAACTAAGTCTATAGTTTTCTGTATATATTGATATAGCTGTTCTTTCTTATAAGTATTTTTCGTAACATAATAACTTAATACATTACTCATACAGATACTCCCCGAGTTATTCCCAGGAGTCTAAACTAAACCCAAATTTAGCAGTCTAAAAATAAACGTTACTAAACCAAAAATCTTATCTTCCATTCAAATATACATACCATCTGGGATACTCTATAAAATACACTCTACGAGAATATGCTCAGATTTTAGACAACGCTAACAAAAGAACTCAATAACCATTATTTACGAGGGCAACATTATAAAGATCAAAGCGCTCTCTCGTACGGCAACACCGGTCCCGTGGCTCGGATAAACTTATAGAATGGCAACACCGGCTTTTGAAATAGGACACTATAACCCATGAAAGACAGTAGGAAGTGGCACGTGGGCGAATTGAGGACTACCAGTACGATAAGTTTAGCATACTTAACGTCAGTGCTTGGCAGTCATTGAGACACGTAATTTTTGGTTTGTGGGTAGTATTTTTTTTTGTAAAATTTCGTGAAGATGCCTCGTTCATTGTTGATAACAGAAAAACAATAAAAATCCAGGTTTCTTAGGGGTAAGAATACGATTAGATACTTTTTTCTATGTAAGTTTCTCTACATCGGCTCCTATGCCACTTCCTGTTGTCTCTTTCTTTCATGCTAAAACCCATGGGTATTCTATCGGAGTTGTGAACGCTTTTCGCATTATTTTGTGGAAATTGACGTAAGGTTGGAAATCCCTGCTGATTTGATGCAAGTAACGTAACACTATACGAACTATTTTTCTCTAAGGAAACTTCTGGAATAAAGTTCCTTACTATATTGTGTGACTATTGTTTTTGTACTGTATTATACTGTGAACTAGCAGATAGGTAACGCAGAAAAATATTGCAATTTATCAAAAAATGAATCGATCGAAATCGGAAACCTCAGTTGCAGCGCTCCTAGCGGACCGTTTAGGTACTAAACTTTTATTATGGAAAAATGGGCGTAAACGTAAACAGAGATCGTCCATCTATACAAATAAATAAAATTAAAGTGTCTGTTTATGATTTCAAAATATCATTTTTTTACTTGCATATGAAAGTATACGCGATACCTATAGCGAAAATGCATTTAAAAAAAATTGTCTGTCGGTTTGGCTGAGGTAATCTTCTAAACGGCTGGACCGATTTTGACGAGACTTTTATTGGAAGAGAGCTGAAGGTCGAAGGCGCAGGCTCCCTTGCGGGAGAGCGGGATTTCAATTGTTTAAATGTGTCTTCCTTTTTAATTTTTAAGCGCGGGTGAAACCGCATGCGTCAGCTAGTTCTTAATAATTGACATTCTATGTAGTAAAACAAAATTTTTAAATTTATCAGGGATTAATATCAAGCTGGGTGTGGGTTTAAAGGTTGTCACCCACAAAGTACCACTATAAAAGCCAATAACTATAATTTTACATCAACAATATAATCTTGCAATACCCGTTATTCGGAACCTCGTAGCCCTACTGCTAAAAGGAAGGAAGTGAAAAAATAGGCACAATAACATTACAATAATAACAGAACATGTTACAATTGCTACAATGGTCTATGTATAACTAAAATGCTAATGATAGGTCATGAACTTTTCTGTGCATTGTCGAGGCGTGATGTCACCAACATCCAGCATGACACCTGTACTTGTTTACGCTTTTAATTCAAAATAAATTGAAAACAATTCTATTAGTTGCGTTTAAACTGTTATTCATAAAATAATGAAAATTATTTTATTAATAATTATTTTGAAGTTAGTTAACATACACCTATGAAATTTTCAAAATCTATCATTATGCCTATTCTATCACCTTCCGAGCGAGTTAATTATGACAATAGAAAAGTTCCATAATTGCGTGATATAGTATACAGCCGCATATCTTATCGTATATCTCCATAACTAAACACCTTGCCGTGTTGTTAGATTTCACGTTCAAAAATAATTCTGTAAAGGTAGACCACCTTAAACAAAAAAAAGATTATTTTTTATATTGCTAACCAACTAAAATTTCCATCAGTGACCCAACGCGATCTATGTTCGTATACTATAAAACATATCCACCGATATCTTTTCCAATGAAACCTGAGTATCTCCCCGGTCCAGTGGCCCCGCGGCCCAGCGTGTCTAAGTGGTGTCGTCCTTGTCTGGGTCCAGGTCCCCAGGTTCCACCATCTCGAAGTCGCGGTCGGTTGAGGACCGCTGGCTGTTCTCAGACTCCGACTCTGACAGCTTGTCTGTGGGTGGCGGGCAATCGACGGTAGCCCTGCAATGTCAAAATTATTAGTGTTAGGTATATTTTTGCTTCTACACATCTAGGTTACAGTCAGGGAAGTGTTCAATCAGAAAAGCAATTGAACACACTCAACTTTGCAAATAATTGTGGTATAATTTTGTCTAAATTCACTATTAATGTTTCTCGTTTTTCGACTAAATTGTACTAAGTCATAGTCTTTACTTTCGAGGAAGCTTTATAGCACTTAGCATTGAAGCCATAGTATTTTTAACTTCAATTTACTTTTTTTGTGACAAAATATCATAAACAAGTTTATTTTCGCTGTTTTAATCACATTAAAAAAAATAAGCTTCCGCTTGATCTGGTCTGTGTACAATATGTACACTTGCATCTAACGTTTCATATTTTCCTGTCATGTAACTCAATGCATATAGTTCACTCATACGGATGAGACTCGTATGGACAAAATCGCATGATAAAAAATCCCTTGATAAGAAACCCTTATTAACCGCATGATAAGAAACCCTTATTAATCTAGCTTAATCAAGTTATTTGCTTTCCCGGAGTCAACCTCCGGTCGCTTCGCAACAAGCTCCACCGTATGACACAAACATAAGCGTGACAACGAGATAATCTAGTGATGAGAAAAATATGCGTAAAAAGGAGCCCTTATTTATATAGCTTAAACTTAATAACTTAAACGCTTTCTACACTCATAGCCCCACATTAGGATTTTCTCCTTTGTCGTGGGTGCCATAAGACACCAGAACAGAACCTAAATTCATCATTTAGATGTCTGTCTGGCCGTGAACCCAGAACCCATTGCGCTTCAGACTGGTACGGTATCCGTTCTACCACGCGGTATTCACACACATAGCCACACTTACTTAGCCTCCCCAGCCTTCGGGTGCTTCAAGACCGCCCCCACCGTGTGACACAAAAACGAAGCGTAACAAGACTTACTTGGCGTCCTCAGCGTCGCCGGGGTGCTCCGCCACGGGCGCGGGCGGCGGGGGCTCCTCGCGGGGCAGCAGCGGCGCCCTGTCCTCGGCCTCGTCGTCCGAGTGCTTGTCTTTCTTGCGCTTCTTCTTGCCCTTAGAGGCCTTATCGCTGTCGGCGCCGGGGCCGCGGTACTCGTACTACGGAATTAGTCATTTATGAATTAAGATTAACTAAGAAAAATTATAATTAATTATAGTTACAGTGATATCCTACCGAGTTTAACGTCCTCAGGTTATTGCTAGACTAACCAACAAACCCTAAATGTTTTAAAGGTTTAATGTTACCCATTGTTGTTGGACTGTTGAAGCAATTATTTAACACCTGTCAGCACAGCATTTAAATGCTGCTATGTTGAAAAATTTGATAAAAGAGACACAAATGAGGCATTCCAACTTCAAGTGAAGAAAATCAGTGATGTACGTCTGTTAGTACTCCAATGCTATCTAACGATGATTACTAATGCCTTTATACAGCAGTGGCTACTTACAATCAGATGGACAGCATACTCGTTTGCTACTACTATACTAAAAAAACATTTATTAGTATTATTTCGGTATTGTAATTTTTGGTATGTTGTACTCATTTGCCACTACTATATTTTATATGTGCTTTAGTGGTTTTTAATTTTATTTTTGTTGCTTTTTTGCTGTAGTTACCTTATACAGCGGCCAGAACGAAGCAAAGAACCCAACGTCCTCAGTTAAATTGGGCAGCAGCCACAGATGATGCCTGGTGAGTGTCAGGATCCAAACGAGACAGAACACCACCACTCGGAGCACTGCGAGGGCTATGATCATAACCAGGAACGCTGCCGCGGCGATACTTAGGTAGTACACGCCTTTTCTGTAATAGATAGATCATAGTTTCTTAGAATTATTGTAAAATTAAGTCTTAATTTACGGTGGGACCAAATTGTTAGAACCGAATTATCAAAATATAATAGAAAGATACTGTGTATGACTTGAATCGTTTTTCTATAACGAGACACAAAAGACAGAAGTCAAATTGCCAAAGCCAGATTAAGTACAGCTGGTACCATTTAATATTACACCATACTTTCCTAACTTCAACTAGACAATCTGGTTCTGGTGACACGTTTCCTATCTCTAGAAAGGGACAGCAGAAATAATATAAATAACATTAAATATATAAATACGACATTCAGATCAATTTTAGCTTCTTCTTCATCTCTTTCTTTTCTCTATCCCAAGGGGATGCTAGAATAGGACGGCACAGCTACAAGAAGACTTATTACTTGACAATTATTCTCTCTTTTCCTCGCCTAATCTATACAAATCCTAGAGGTTGACAGCAGATGTACAGCACACACCTGACGATGACAGGCCACAGGTGGAACATGCACATGGCCATGTCAACAACAGATATCGGGTTGTAGAGCCATACATAAGCATCCACCGCATCCAGGAACACTTGCTCCATATGATTTCCAGGCGTCCAGGAACATCGGGTCATAGATAGAACACCAGCTCCACGTGTATCTCGAGGCGGATCTTCCCTCTCCCTCCCACACGGTGAGCTAGAGGGGGACGGTGGATGTACAGCACGCACCTGACGGTGGCGGGCCACAGCGGGAACATGCACACGGCGATGGTGCCGACCACGACGAGCGCGCCGCACAGCCAGTAGTACCACGGCATCGGGTCGTAGATCCACACGTACGCGTCCGCCGTGTCCAGGAACACCTGCTCCATGTGCATCTCGAGGCGGATCTTGCGTTTCTTCTTCTCCTTCTCCTTTTCCTTGTCCTTGGAGTCCTTTGTGTCCTGGAAATAGCATGAGTTTAGTTATTTTTTTGAGCATAGTCCTGCAAGTACAACACATCTATGATCAGCTGATCAGCAAGAACCCCGACTACGCATATATCAGACGGCATTAAACAAATATTATCAAATGATCTTACATTATCTTAGAAATTATCTGTATATCTCACCTCTATTTACTATTTAGATCACATAATAAACTAAAAACAATGGTTGCCTTGTGTGTTTGTGTGCACAACCTCATAGTAATTATTGATTAAAACGATTACTAATTTCCAGACATAGAATTAATAAATGAACGAATCATCAAACATACCTTGCCTTCGCAGGCACTGGCTTGACTCTTCTCGCCGTCTTTTTCATCGCCGCTCTTGCTTGCTTTCTCGAGTTCCTTCTTCTTGGATTTACCTTTCAGCTCCTGTTCACTAACTGGGACCTGAAAAGTATGATTTTATTATGAATTAGTTCGACTTCAATTGATTGTTTTTATTCATGATTTATTTTTGTTTTCTGTTATTATTTCAATTTTGGAAATTATTCAAAGTATTCAAAGGATAAAGTAGAATTATTTTGAAATTGAATTAATTTACGTTATAGTCCTTATGCTATAAAAAAAATGTTTATGTATTAGTCCATTACACCGTTATGGTCATTGGGAATTGCCTTTGATACGGTGTTGGTTGTCCTTTTTCTGGTACTAACCCTAATTTGTATGTCTGCCAAGAATAGTATTGTCGAGTTTCATAACAAAGATCTTTCCTGTTTCCATCCCGAGGTTAGGGTATTATTATAAAATTTTATTATGGCATCCAATAAAATAAAACATATAAATCTCTTCTATCGTACCTTTTTGGCTCTGTGGAATAGTTTGTGCAGCAACATTTGATGGAGGAAATCTGTGACCTCGTGTCGGGTGGTGAATATGGGGTTCTTGCCCGTAGCCCATTTGGAAGTCAGCAGCGCGTCTACTGCTTTTGTACCTGGAAGAGAGGTACAATTTCACTTTAGATCTAGAATCTAAATTCTAGAATTTAGATAATCAAAATCATAATTGTCAAGCAATTATTGTCCCAGTGTCGAGACGGATTTTAGGCTATAGCCAAACTTAATTTTATTTTATTTTAGGTAGATTTTTATTTTTTGAAAATCCTACATGCTTATTTCTACATGTTTTTAGAAGTGTGAATAGTAAACCAATCTGGTATTCATAACTATTCAATCATATATTATGGTCTAAGGCCTAGGTTAGAGGCCTATTCTTTCTGTAATTCATGACTATCAGTATCACAGTAGATAATGATAAGAAAAAAACAGAACAAAGAAAGCCTCGGAACCACCGGGAATCCCAGTTCCATTTTTAAACGAAACAACTTATAAAAAAATCCAAGTACCCTACCTAACTTTAATACTTCACATTATAGTCCATTCATAGTAACAATCAATATTGATACAATAAAATATGACGTCATTGCAATCAAGCAAATTAACTCTACGAACAATTAGCAACGGATTAACGCTACTCACATCTGTGTATACAAAGAGAATATCAACATTATACCGAATTGCGATCATTATAAACATTTCTGATAACCTATTTAAGTTAAATACATAGTAGGTCAGTATGGAAAATGTAGAGGTTAAAACGCACACGATTATAAGCCATATGTTAATTGTATGGAGACCAAGAATCGTTTAAAATTAACTTAGAATTAAAAAAACTAGTACTACGCTAGTTTTATAACCGTACTAGTTTTATAATGTATCGTTCGTGCAAGTTTTAATTATTCTAAACTGTTTTATGGTTGTTTTTGAACATTTGTTTTTACTAGGCTTTAGTTTGTTATTTCTTTTTATTTAAACGAAAGGGTTTATATTTACCAATTATTATAAGTATAGAATGGGTCCTTATCACTTAATGTTGGAATGGACACTTACAACGAAAAATAAACAAATACCCAGACCCAGACCCAGAACAACAATCTAAATCCTTTATATTCTAAATGGTTGCTTAACCAGGGATCGAACTCCGCAACATGTACCTCAACCCCCTTCGTTTCACTCTTCAAAGCATACTCGCTCAACCATCTACTAAAGTTAATATGTACGTTGTTTGCAAACAAATGCTAAATAACTCCGGGAAAGATGCAATATTAAATTGTAAATCATAACTGCAGTTATTATTTATCTGTCTCGGGATCGCACGAGCGTTATACATTAAAACCCTGCTAATATTGCGCCACGATTTAAACCATAGAATTATTACGAGTAGAAGTGACACATAAACCTCCTGACTTGCTTGCATGAACTACGAAGATCCACTGGTAAAGGAGGAGTGAGTTTCAAATACGGCACGTAATCTATTAGTATCGCTAAATATTTCTTAAAATTTGATGTGGTTTTTGGCACACCAGTGGCAACAAGATATGAGTGAAAATATACAATTCTTTAATATATTTCAGTCTAATAAAAAAAAACTTTGCATCATTGACTTCTATACAAAGATTTCCACGCAAAAAAGCGGCATTTCTACACGTTACAAGCTCTATGACGACATCGTATTTGCGAACAAGAACCTCTATGTACCTAGCTCCAGCTGTTCTTACGTAGGTCTGTACAAAGTTGCTATTGTTCTCATAACTACACTGTAAAAGCTATTTTAGAGACAACTCACGTTGAGACGAAGTATAAGGAATTGATCATGGATTTGATTGAGTAACATATTATACTATAATCTGAACTCTAGGTATGTAGTATGTAGGTAGGAAGCCTTTGACTCCGGCCACTATCAGACAATATTAAGCGCTACTGTGTTCTAGTTTGAAGGGCGTGGTAAGGGATATATACTCATCGCAGTGGTTTCTAGTCCTCTGGGGTAGTAACGCATGTGGAAGTCACCTCAGGTAGGACTGTGATCTTATCTTACAGATTACAAATGTCCATAGACGGTAGTGTGCACTTACCATCATATGAACTACAGGGTTTGATACTTCTGTCTTATTGATTTTATATTTTAAAGAGTTTGTAGTGTTGTTTATTATTTTTTGTTAGTTTACTTACCAGTAAAATACTCGACGTGATGGTTCAAGAACTTAGTCTTCTTGGTGGGAACGTTTGCCTTCAACCATTTGGCCACTGAGTACTCCTCGCTGGTCGGCTTCTCCGACTCTGGAGGTTCACCAAACTCCTGGAAATTTATTAAGACTGTCTTAATTTTCGTCGCCATTTGTAACGAGATTTTGTTTAACACGTGTCAGAAAGTACTACGCAAATAAATTTAATATCTATAATATATTTTTCCATTATGAAAGTATATGAAAGTACGTGTTATGACTTAGTAATACGATAGACAGAAGAATGTCTAGAAATGTTAGTACCGATTATAAATATCTAACATAATGTAGTTGTAATATAATATTTGTGTTATGTAGGATCCTGATTTTTATAGAATTTATTGTAATATAATATAAGGTGATTGTTTCCCAATAACCGATCGATAGTCTACGGGCACCATCATGGTCTACCTAGGTAAGAAATAAACCCTCGATGGATCAAAATATATTTCGATTAATTGTATAATTGTAGTCCCCGATAAATTCTTAATCTTTCGAAAATTAAAATCTAAATTTTTGTCATTTTAGCGTGACAAAAATGAAGATTTTAATTTTAAAATAGTTCGTAGTATGCAAGCCTCGCAAAATATCACCACGCAATAAAAGAGAGACTGATGAATCACGTTGCATTGAACACACAGAATGTTTTTCCCCTGATCGTGGAACATAGTGTCGACTGTTTCTATAATTAGGGCAGAAACGTAGGGCACGGAACTAATAAAAGATGAGCGAAGCCAGGGAAATATACGCTTATAAATTTTTTACACCGATCGCACCACACGCGTCGGTATCAAAACATCGAGTTCAAAGACATTATTTAATCCTGGATGCATTCCAACTTTATGAATGGCAAAGTCATTAACCAAAGCCCTGTTTATAATAAAAGGAAAAATACTGTACAAAGAGTGTGTAGATTTTAAATGCGAAGCGTAATGTTACCGGCTTTCAACAGTTACTTTTATTGAATTATTTTCAGGTTCAGGTGTTTGGTTTTTACATTTTTATTGTAGGACTTTGTTCAAATGTTTTTATTTCAATCTGTTGGGATACATTGTTGGACCAGTTCATATTTTTACGAGCAAAGGGCAAACCACATCGCTGGGCGGCTTAAAAACCACTACAGCACTGCAAAATATATATATTAATGCTCCAAATTGAGCTTATAAAAATAAATTTCAATATATCTTTTACTTTTAGAGCCTTTTCCTGTCATGCGGGTTTGTGTCCACGTGCATATAACTTATCGCGATTACTTTTCCTGTCGTGCATGTCAAACGCACAAAGGTTAAGATGAGTCTGCAGAGTTAATTGACATGTCAATCAACACTGAAGTCTCTTCGCGCCTTTCGCACATGTAGCACGCGAAAATATATATGAAACGATAGGACGTGTGGAGATGGCATACACACGCGTGATCGGAAAAACGCATAAGCCTAAACCTGCCCCTAAGTCAATGCAATATTCACCAGCGTTTACGTATTCCAATTGTTACGTAGTTTTCCAAAAACTTCCGTGTTTCCAAGGACATGTAATTTTCAGTGTTTCCGTGTCCAAAGCTATCGAAGGGCGCATTAAATCATTAGACCTTGTCTGAGGCCTTCGAGTGGTATGGAACATAATAGGCTATTTATTCAATTTATTTGATTGTAGCTATTTCAGAAAAGATAATATTATGTTTTTACTTCCTTTTTACATTATTGAATTCTGAACACAATTATACTTCTTTGTCTTAATAATAACTGTAAAATAAATCCCGAAACTTATTTACTCGTTAATCGGTGTTTCAATTTAATGTAGTTAACATAATAATATGTGCGCTGCCCATAAAATATCATAAAAACAATATTCTTTAAGGTAACTTACACAACTTCAATATATTTTTACTTAATCTCCACCTCATTTCCGTAGGTAATAAACAAGATTAAAAATATTCTTCATTCGTTTTCGCGTCTTAGAATCTGTTGATTTAATTTTAACGGGATCTTCATATCATTGGACCGTAATCTTTGGAATAAAGTAACGGTCGGCAACCCTCGGAGTTTGTAAGAGTTCCTTGTGGACCTTGTGGTCCATTGGCGACTGTTTTTTTTCTTTTTCGCCATAATTTTTTACCGCTTTGTTATTAGCAGTCAAATTTCACTAACTACCTTTAGCTCAGGTAGTCGGCATTTTTTTGATGATCTCTTTTACCGCTTTGCTATGCGCATTCAAATTTTACTAACTACGCTCATCTTTTGCTCAGGTAGTTTCTATGTGGCCCGGGTCGCTCGCAAGAACGTAATGTAACGGCCGCTGTATTAAACCTATAAGCTAACCGTTTCTCACAAAGAGCATATCAAGAAACGAGTTGCACCTCATCATAATAGTTCAAAGTAATTTCATCACGTTAATTGCATGTTACGCAACAAACGACCGTGACATTGACTCGTATGCGCCAAACCGCATTCGTTTATACTAATGGTACAGTACTCCTTGTCCGTGATGTACCGCATCCGAGGTATGCAGGCATCGGATGCAGTACGTTTGAAACGCGGGGCGCTTCTAACGTGGTATGAATTTGTATGAAAGTAAAAATGGCCATAGTCCAAAGTGGACTTTCTTCGCGGAAGATCTTTTCCCAAGTTTAGCTACATCTTTTTGTTTCATCAACATATTTTTTGAGTTATTTCGGTTTGTTTATGTAGATATCAACCCCAATACTTCCGGGCAGGTCCGATGTTTCAAAAGTTCTTTATTCACTAGTATTTAATTCTGATATTTGTGATATTGTGGTCTGATAATTGTAGACCATACTCCATTCTACAGTGTTCACCGGAATCTAATATTGTGATCGAAGAAATGTTTAATACTTTAAAAGTCCGTTCTTCCACTTAATGTTTGCTATTTGTCTATGCCACCAATGACAAACCTAATGTTTTATTGACGTCTTTGCCTTGACCGTGAACTAAAGTTACCATGGTGGCAATTATAAACCTTAGGTAAAATGTATAAAGGTTACAGATGCAATGACTTCAAATGACATTTACTTACACATAAGAAATCACTACCTGTTTAGACTTCTGAAAGTAAAATATTATTCAGCATCGTAACATAATTTAGGTATAGTTTTGTAGACGCTTATAATTTTATAAAATCGATTTTACCTAACGGTTCTTAAAACTGGCCCAAATTCCATATTCAAACAAACAAATCATCCGTTATAAAACTGGTAACACATACACAACACAACGCACACAAACATCAACGTGAACATTACAAGTGCATTTTACAACTTTACTTACAAATTCCTTCACCATTTCTAGAAATATTTCTATTGCACCATAAAACCGCCAACACTACCACACTAAGCTGCTTTTGTGACACTTGTGGTCAGCGATAGGCGGTGAAAGTGGGGCATTACGCCGTAACATATATCGATGGTGAACATAGTACGTACTGCCATAGTCAGAGCACGCTTGCACGATATAGTCAAATCAATTTGACACGTTTAACACTAACGACGACTTAATGTTGAAGACTTTTTGCGATACGGGATATGCTTCAATAAGCATTTATGCTTTCGATTTCTTTTTTAAATATGTAACTAGACTTACAAAATTCATAATTCTTAAAAGAACATTGACAGTTAATAACATCAGTAATTTTTTTTTTCATATCCTTGATCAAAGTGAACACAGATTTAGGATCCTACTCACGTAGGGAAGTGAACGCGCGGAAAAGTTGGTATTTATTTATCGAAACAAATACATATTTTTAAAATCGATTTAATAGCGTATAATAAAACAACATAGCGTTTAATTAAATTAATTGCGCATAAAGATCGCACGGTCAGTTTGACATAAACCCTTAAGCAACTGTTGATTGCTAATTACGTTTCTTTATGCATCTTTATTGTATTTATTCTTGTTTTATTGGACATGCAGTCTTCCACAATTATTACTTATTAAGTCACATTTCATTTATTTAAAGTAAATATCACTAACCTTTAACTCCACTAACAATAATTAGATCAATAATTAATAATACAAATATGAAACAAAATATATATTTTTAATTGATAAAATTCTCGTTCTCGCATATATGTATTATATCAATTTTATTTATTGTTTTATTAATGTAATGTAAATGAAATTAATGTAAACAACTTAAAAAACTCATGCTGTACTGTGCTGTTCACACTTTCCGAGACATCTCAGTAATATCTAACGAGATAAATAGATGGTATATTTCAAAATAAAAATTTGGTATATAAAATTAATCCATAGATACGAGTGCCATTAAGTATGTATGTATGTATCATGAATTTCTCCAACTACAGCCACTTTGTAGTTATCTTCTTATTAGCTTTCATTAGAATCTTCTAATATTGTATCTGACATCTATTTATAGCATTTTATTTGTAGCTAATAATTCTTATACCGAATTAAAATCAATGAATTAAAATATTAATACACGTAAAACTCTTAAAAATGAAATAAAAGCAATGAAGTATTACAAAACAATAATAAACAAATTGGCATGATTTGACACTTATGACATTACTTTCAGGCAATTAAGTTAATTTGGTTTTACTTACTGTTAATACGTACACTACTACAAATGCAAAAACGTCTATAAAGTGATTTGAATATACATGGATAATAAGGTCTTGACGAGTGTGTATAGTCTGCATTATCCCAGTATTGAGTAATTGAATAACAATTAACTACTATACATCAGTAAGCTAATTGCCACAAACATAACGATAATTAAGTTTTTATAGTACTCCCTTGGTACTTCAATTGTCATTCAATCTCTGTTTTTATGGTAACTGCAACTATTGTTAACAATGGTTTAAACTGTTTAAAGCAAGCATTAGATTGACCACAGGACAACAGGACACAAGAACTTCCAAATGTCACAGTAATAACTAAACACTAACATTGAGATATGTATATTAGCAATATTCAATTATTAGCAACTAGATAATCCCAGCAGTTTCACCACCAAAACAAAATAAATGTATCTCACGGGAACCGCACATTTTCCCGGGATAAAAAGTAGCTTATATGTTATTCCAGACTACGGCCTATGTCTGCACCAAATTTCATCAAGATCCTTTCAGCCGTTCTTAAGTTATAGAGTAACAAACATCCATCCATCCTCACAAACTTTCAGCTTTATAATATTAGTAAGAAGTAAGATATGTCAATCTTGTTTTGGACCAATGCCTTTCTTTCCATTGATATTGTACGAAGAGACTAAAGGACAAAATCCAGGAGATGGACAGCATCATCTTCCTGGGTGAAATCAGCCCCTACTGTGGTTATTAACAGCCATATATGGCGAGGTGACTAATGACCGAGCCCCTATTGAGATGGTCTATGTTCAGCAGTGGATCGATGGATGGATTAGTAATGCATTAATGGCAAATCTTGGCAAATATAGTGGACCTCAGGACTGATGCATAAAAAGACTAACAATGCATCAAAAGACTAGCAATGCATCTATGTACAATCCTTATTAGAACTCTAATTATATTGGCGTTAATTTTAGATGTCCATAGGGGGTAGTGGTCACTTAGTACGACGGGGACTAAATGCTTATTGGTTATTTGTATAATCATATTTTATACAAAAACACCACATGTCATGCTGGCTTGCAGGGTCCTGCTATATTTTCTTCTATCTATCTAACAGATATAATCCTGTGCAGAATGTATACGGCAATTAGTGTCTGACCGAAGCTTTAGCTACCTTTGGCTAAAATCTTTGGAAAATGCTTCGCCTTCGTCTACAACGTCAGCCCATTTTGGGCAAAGCCAAAGTGTTTGCCAAAGGCCAACCTTTCTAGCGTCTAAATTTGAAAAAAATATTAGGAATACCCCAGATCATGATGAAGTTGGTAAATTTTTTGGGTCATCTGTACATTCCTTTGTGGCCTTGCACGACTAATAGTTGTGAAAATTTATT
Source organism: Urbanus proteus proteus (assembly GCA_018251915.1). Taxonomy (NCBI): domain Eukaryota; kingdom Metazoa; phylum Arthropoda; class Insecta; order Lepidoptera; family Hesperiidae; genus Urbanus; species Urbanus proteus. The sequence continues at coordinate 16,000 of DWPV01002787.1, forward strand.
TATTTCGACATGTTATTATTACTGACAACTTGTGAAGTAACTTAAATCAACTCTAAAAAGGTTTGAATATACAATCAACAAAAAAAATAAGTTGAAAAGTTGACGAAATATTTATGTTATTCACTTGCAGCCAGTGCCTTTAGGGGCAGCCATGGTAGCCGGCCCCAGGGGCGTAACAAGTAATGCATGTGCGAAAAACGGAATGTTTTCCACTTTTAAAAGAATATAGAATTGATAAAGGGACCAAAGGTGTGACATGCCCAGAGTGCCAAGATGGCTAAGCCTAGCCCCGTTTGCAGACAATCTAAAACTGAATTTCCAAATTTTTATTTTTATTTTAATTTTTTATTTGACGAACCGGATGGCGCAATGGTTAACACGCTGGACTGCTAATCCGAGGGTCCTGGGTTAGATTCCCAGCGAGGCGGAAATTTGAATGATGAGTTTAAATTTCCGTTCTTGGTC
>DWPV01002788.1:0-16463 GCA_018251915.1 Urbanus proteus proteus
CTCCGGCGGCACCACCGCCACACCTATTTCTGTCTTATAACAGCAGTGTTAAGCACTGCTGTGTTCTGGTCTGAAGGTGGTTAGGGAGATATACTTACCCGAGGCGTTCTCACTCACTCCTCAGGGGTAGCAAAGCATCTGTGATCAACCTCAGGTAGGACCTTGAACTTATATAAGGTTGATTACAGATATCCATGGGCGGCTTACCACTTACCATCAGGTGGACTGCATGCTCGTTTGCTACTTCGATCATATAAAAATATTACGGTCAAATAGTACCACTCCTTCCCGTGGATGTGGTAGGTCTGAGACAACATCCATGTGTGGTGCAGCAGCGTCTTCCTGTGTGACATCATCACCCACTGCCAACAACACGCATGCCACAAGCGGGGACTAATGGCTTTTGCGAATTTTGAAGGTGGTAGCATCTTTGTGGAGCGACTCCGGCGGCACCACCGCCACACCTATTTCTGTTATAATAGCAGTGTAGCGCTGCTGTGTTCTGGTTTGAAGGGTGTGGTAAAGACATTCTTAATCGAGGCGATCCAACTTAGTCCTTAGAGCTAATAACGAATCTGTGGCGGACCTTAGGTAGGATTGTCATCTTATCTGGGCTTGATTACAGATGTCCATGGGCGGCAGTTGCCCATTACCAGACCAGTTGGTCTGCATGCTCGTTTGCTACTTCGATCTTTATAAAAATGATCATCACTACTACAAAGTCGCTTTCTCTGTCCTTATATCCCTATGTATGCATATATATGCTTAAATCTTTAAAACTACGCAACGGATTTTGATGCGGTTTTTTTAAATAGATAGAGTGATTAAAGGGGAAGGTTCCTATATATAATAACATCAGTTTATTCTGTAGTATATTTAGTATCAGCATTGCACCCGTGCGAAGCCGGGGCGGGTCGCTACTTCTTTTAAAAAAGTCACAAAAATAATATATAAATTATTTTGCTTTTAGGTTACTAAAACAGAGTAGTATATTGTAATTAACTTAAAACTTTTGTCTGCAGCCATTAATGCAATTTTGAACTCGTTGAATAGTGTAAATAACTAAAGCGTAAAGTAGCGAACAATGTTGAATTTGTTGATGAGTTATGTATGAGTTTAGATAAATTATTAGTTAGAACATTGTTCAATATAAGGTGAGTTTGCTAAAATATTTACACTGAAAATGAAAACCATATCCAGTACAAATAATGACGATGATTTGATAAACTATGTATTCGTGATGCATTTCAATATTACATGTATAATGTGCTCAGTAGGATAATCTAGGGGATGATTTGTGAATAACACGTAGAAAAGTAAGTGAAAGACTTAATACTTAGTACCTACTAAGTATTAAAAGTCTTTCACTTACTTTAAAAGTACTTACTTCACTTACGTTAAATACTTTTAATACTTACGTATTGTAACATTGAAGCCTTCATTTATATCATTGCTTATATTGGACTACGTTTTGCGCACACTTTTTAAGTAAATCCATTACATAACCATTAATATATCGCGTAGTACTTAAACTTTTAGGAACATGTTTTTCAGGTGAGTTTTTACATAATTTATTTTTCATTACCTTACCGATGATATTTTGGATGACAAAACCGAAAATAAATAAACATACAAAAAATACACCCCAAGACTATAATCTTCTAAAGAGTAATGTAATACGTAAATAATTTATATTTTTAATAATTTTATTACTGATTAACAGTCATACAATGACCTATTTGAGTTTCAGTTAGATACAGCTTTACGATTAAGGTCAAACCGGCAGAGTTTGTGGGGATTTCCGGTCTGAGCATGGCAACGGAGCTTAATTGTGAGCTTCGGAGCTTTCATCGCGAACATCGAATCGAATGTTCAAATTTTTAGTTTGATCTCAAGTTTCGCTATCGCATAAAGCTTTCCCTAACTAAAGTTTAACTTTAACTAAAAGTAGTTAAATCAATGCTATGAAGTTAGGTAGGTATTTTATAATAGACGAATTTTAATAGGAAACGAAATTGTTATTGATTTGGTAATAAATCAGGTATTGATTTTTTTAATTGGTCATAATTAAATTTCATTTCATGTCAATATGAACACATACATTTTGTATTTTCTGTAACCATTATATGCATGTAATATAATTATTTTTCACATATTTTTTATATCACACTAAGTTTACTTAATCATTGTGATATACTTTGCCCCTGCTGTTTAATCAAGGACCAAAAATCCCTTACCGTTGACTAAAACTAGTCGCACTATTTGTTTTAGGAGCACGTTTTTCATTTTACTCTAAAATAAAGGTGAAGATGGTAGTCTGCAGCACGTGACGAGGCGACAAAAGATCGGCCGGCAGGTATTCGGTGAGCTCGAAATTGGATTGTAATCGATGCGTGAAACTTCTACGTCAGAGACACAGTGGTGTGGAGTGTGTGGAGCAATTTGTATGTTAGATTCTAAATTACGGTATTATTTTTATGTACAAGCTTTTGCTGCGGCTTCGCACGCATTAAGTTTCATATGAACCTTCTTCTCGAATGATTCTATCTATTAAAAAAAGGGAATCAAAATCGCTTGCGTAGTTTTAAAGATCTAAGCATACATAGGGACAGACAGCCGAAAGCAACTTTGTTTTATACTAAGTAGTGATAGTGAAGTATTGAACCGCACCGTCCTTAATGTTATTTGGTCACTCTCTATACATATTATGTCACTTAATAAATAACATAACATAATAAAATAAGGATGAGGAGCATGTTTGTTAAGGCTAAATTATAACGGTCTTAATAATATGCCCTATCATACCTTCAAAATTGAAAAGTAGTTTACAAATCTGTCACAAGGGAGAAATGGATTACCTAAGAGGTGGTACATTAATAAACTTACGAATGTCAAAATCATTAGTAAAAACTCCAGTTCCGGTAATAGTTAATACACCAGATGATATTCCTTTTGTATTAGTCTATAAGTTATTAGTAAAATTGCTTTTCTGATATCACCGAAGTGAAAAATGAAATATTTTCATAGTTTCTATCACAAACACAATCATATGGTAAAAATACAAGATATTTATAACACAAAAATAGATCTAATGTACTTTTAATTTTAAAACAGATCACTCACCCTTTATTTTATTTCCATTTCGTGGCGATGACGTTGTTGTTACCAGCGACTAGAAGCTCTACATTCTTGTTAGCTGTGTGTCGCATGCCAGGCAATAAGAAGTCGGCTAGCACCCGCTTCGGACGCGCCTTTATGCACAAACGAAGGTCATTACGACCCGATATTCAATTTACCATCGCGATGATTCAGCAATAATTTACCTCTGAATCGAGTTGTGGCGTTTCAATTGAGTTTTATAATCGTAACATCTCGATGTCTTCCCCACCTTGCCTCGTATAAAACATAAGCGGTTAATCACGTACGCGGTTCATATTATAACGAGTATCATCGCACAGAATAGACATCTATTTTACGTGTAGTTAATTAAACGCTTTGTTTATTTTTATATTCTTAAAGTAGGTGCAACAACTTTCTACGATGCAGTGTTATTATACAAAGAGACGTAGATATAAAAACTATTGTAGACGTCTTTCAAATATCCATCGCAATTTCATTCCAATATGAATTATATATGCACGTCGAATGTATTATATTTGCGTGTATATACGTGTGTGTAAAAACGCTTGTGTGCCTGTAGGTGTGTTGATGAACAAATATATATTATACGAACAAAATATATTGATCAATTTCAACATAAATAAAGGCATTAAAACAAATTTGCACCTAAATTGATATTTAGGTAAACCATATACTCTTTTGAAGTAATTAAGCATAAATTAGTCAGAACTCGACATCCTTAAAAACCTAATTTAAATCAGAAGAGGAAAATGACATCATTGTAAGCAAGGATCCAGTCACTCGTTTTATGTTTTAGCATAAATCGGTTGACTTTACGACGTTAGAGTCCAATAAAGCTTTCCAGTTTAGTTGTTTGACTAATTTTAATTGCTGCCCGGTTTTTACACCCAGCGCTTAATCGAAGCATTTTATGAACATTTTGTTTTATCGTTTTAAAACTCGCAATCATTTACAATATGGCGAGCCTTCGATGAGCCGTAAATAAACAGAGATTTAATGTAGAGCCACTTTGCAGTCTGTTTGGTTTCGGTTTATTTGACGATTTCGTAACTCCACAGTACTTCGACGTTTTGTGTACATAGCTACAAGTTGCAAATACTGATGTTTGCCTCATTTGGTCGATTTTGGTACGTATCGAATAGGTTTTGCCATTAAAGGACTTGACTGTAAACTCCAAATCCGCAATTTCAGTGGAAGGCGAAATCGGGCGGAGTGTAGGTGGATGCGCTCACGATTGTTAAATGAGTTCACTCCTGTATAAGGAGCGGTTATAACCACGTTGTCTATATTTAGACGGAAACTTGGGATTAAGTTATTACCTACAATAAAATTGTGCGGGTTGTAGAAAGTGTTTAGATTAATATTTTGGATACAATATGTGTGGTGCAGTGGTTAAAATCTTAACGATTAATCATCGTAAAGTCGTCGTATAATTTGCTCTTTTTTGGAGCTATGTTTTGGTGGAGCTTGTTTATAAACTTTATGATGCTGGTCACGGGTTGTAATGAAGTACTTAGGTATATACCTACCTAAGATACCTAACAAAATATTAGTAAATAGGTAACGTTATTAAGACTAACTGTTAATTACATATTTTAGATGCCAGACAATAAAAATAATTTGTATTTATGTTTATTGAATGTTTCTTATTATGTTATAGCTCTTTATGTGATGTGATCTAATTTGTAATCTTAACATAGCGGCTATCACCACAAACTAATAATTCTAGACTAAAATTAAATTAGATCGAGTAGTGCATGAACGCTTCATATAATATCTAATATCGTTATTTCAAAAGAGTGTACAGAATATCGTGGCTCCATCGCCGTATCTTGATAGCTTTGTAAGTTCATTAATCTGAGATGAAGTTGTATAGGTATCGTGTAAACTTCGAGGCTCATAATACCTTTGCGTTATATTCCACATACTACGGAGTATGTTTTAGTTGCAGACTTCATATCTTATTTTTTGTAATATGTTTATAATAAAACAAAGTGATAAATTGTATAAACATATTTAGTGTACAGACTAACGTCTTTGTTACAACAAATCTAAACTCTGACAAGAAGGTTGTCATTAGTTCATACGAACGAAATTTAAAAATCCCTTGCATGCAAATCCGGTTATAATAGGAATCAAGGTGAAAAATGTCGTTAGATCGAAGTCGTAGACTCATATCTAAGTTAATCTTAATAATCTAAGAGAATTTCATGAATGAAAGTCACTTTTTATATCAAAGTTTCAGCTCAAACAAAGCCAAGATTGTTAATTTGTTTCTATTACAATCTATGTTAACTGTTAAAATATTTGAGATAAAATAAAGTCGACTTAGGACAAGTATTTCAAGTTCTAAGAGACATTAAAAGCTTCAGAGTTTCAAATTCTGCCTATTAATAAAATGAGTAATTATTTTAAATGGAAGTACAGGACACCTTACAAAGTCGTCTCAATGTTAAACAATAAACAAATAAAAATAGTAGGAAAATAGTATATTATTATTTTTAACGATTGTTTATTTCAAAACATACATTCCTTCAACCTTTTGTAACACAATGCACATAACATCCCGTTTTGAGTTTTTGTGTCTTATCAAAACGTCGCTTAATTATCCTTACGATGTGTAAATAGGGTCTGTGAGCAATCGATTTAAATTATATACAGTAGAACAAAGGTCCATTAATTCAGTTATTCTCATTGAACGAATAATGCACCCTATTTATGCGCATACTACGCAGCTTGTCATAAGAGTCAAAGTTATGAGTAAAAACTTAGCAAAGTTAAACTATAGATCATTTGAAACAAGGTTTAATTAGAGTCTACTGATCAGTCTTAACTGGCAATATAAAATAAGTCTCAGAACAAAATGTTGTTTAAAAACAAATTGGTGACCTTTTTTCTGTAAACGAGTAATAAATAGAATGCACATATTTCGCATTATTTTTTATAATGAAGAAAGAACGAATACTTTTAAAGTCATATTTCATCTTACCGGTTATACGGTACTCGTTATTAATATTATATTTTAAAGGCAACAGAGATCCAACAAGAATAGCAATAGCTAAGAAAAACTGTAAACGGCTCTTACCTAAGATTTTTTGTCAGTCTGCGATTATAGAAATTTCAGCTTCATTGATGTGAGTTCATCAGCAAACATTAATTTCACTTTATAAACGTTTACAAAAAGTCCGATGCAATGGGTAGATCGATATCATTTATGATATGACAAATTCAAAGAGCAGATTCATTTTTTATGCATTAGGCGTCTCGATATGCCCCCGTTTCGTCGGATAACGCCTGTTGTACTAACAATATTTTATGAGGTACTGATTAAATTTTTGGAACACCTCATGTTTATTGTTTATTGTTTATTATTTTGTGTGCTTTGAATATTGTAGTGTTTGACGACTCCCGTGGTGGTGCGGATATCATACCGGTCTGACAGTGGGTCCCGGATTCGATTTTCGGCTAGACAGATATCTGAATGATGAGTTTAGATTTCTGTTCTGGGTCTGAGTGTTTGAGTATTCGTCTTTATGTTTCCATGGCACCCACGATACAGGAGAAAATCCTACTGTGGACTTTGTGTGTATGTTAAAAGCGTCTTTTTATGTGCGTAGAAAGTACAAAATGCTTTCTATACATATTTTTAAAGACATAAATGTATAAAATATTTCACGCACTAAAAATATCTTAAATTATTTTTAGAATCGAATCTGAAATCCTGTACGCGGCAGACAGAAATAGCTTAAGATATCAGTGTTTATTACAAAAAATAGGTTGTATAGCAGTTTGATGACGCTCGAAAGGAATCACTTTTTTAAGACGTTTCATTTTTATCATCTAAATTGGCAGTCACTTACTAGTCACAGATCACTTAATAATATTGGTACTACTAGATGATCCCCGCGGTTTCACCAACGTTTGAAAAGTTAATCAATAAAATGTATCCCACGGGAGACGCACATTTTCCCGGGATAAAAAAGTAACCTATATGTTATTCCAGACTAAAGTCTACGTCTGCATCAAATTTCATCCAGATCCATTCAGCCGTTATTAAGTTATAGAGTAACAAACATTCATCCGTCCATCTATCCATCAATGCATCCATTCTCACAAACTTTCAGGTTTATAAGTAAAATAAGATGATACATAACAATACGTTTGCTTTTACTTCCTGCTATGAAGACATGTGAATTTGTGCTTCAGAAATCTATTCTACTCATCTTCGTTTACGCTTATTACCTACCTACATAATATAGTTTCAGAATTATTCACACGCAATAATTTACATCAGAACTATACTGGAACTCAACTTTTGACTCGGGTATTTCACGTGGATTCAGCTTTTGAAATTATTCAATGATTTCATAGAATGGCTTGGCAGGTGGGCTACATATCATTTGTTACTCCTATTACACAAAAAATCATAATTTATAATTCTATCACTTTTATGTGATATATTGTTTTAGGTGCGAGAATCGTTTTTCACTATCACGTTTTATACGTGGATTGCTTCATGAGATAATAGTATACGAATGATTACTGATTCTATTGAATGATTTATTTTTCCAACCAGTTTCTAGTTTGACAAATAGTGAAATCCAGGTTCAATCAGTGGCAGGAAATATTTTAAAAATAGTAGTTAATACACTTATCTCTGTTAAAATTTTATAGCAGGTAATGCGGAAAGTGTCAAAGTGTCAGTGCCATTTTAGGATTATCTACGAGTAAACCGATACCTGGATAAATAAGACTTCAGGGTCGTAGAACATACCTGTTTCAATAACTTCAAAGGAGATAATATAGTTATAAATCAGTAGCATGCATACTTTGCCTTTCTATCGAGATTCAATGTTTAAATCCCAGACTCGGACCTCTCGTTTAAGATACGTGCATATTAAAAATTAAATATCACTTGCTTTAATACTGAAGGAAAACATCCTGAGGACAGTTCTTTTAAAAAAAAATCTAAAAGTGTGCGAAGTCTACCAATTGATACTTGGCCAGTGCGGTGAACCAAGGTCTAAACTAAACGGAGACCTGTGCCCGACAGTGATACAATATGTTGATGATAGGATCACTATTCAAAATAGATTGCGGATATGTGATAATTTATACCTAGAATTAAAATCTAGAATAATTAGTACTCTGTACTCGTGAATTCCGCAAATTCAGTCAGAAGTTTCGAGCATCACTACGAATTACTTGCAAATGACAGTTTCAGAGGAACTTCACGAAGAATTAACGATAATGGTAATATGACAGCTTAAGCCTACTTACGTACAACAATTTGGTTTTAATTTCGAATAACTTTAGTTTGGCTCTTTTTCGTCGAAGTGGAATTTATTTCGAATGTATGCGAAAGTTTCCTGTAGTTCTCTATAATAACTCGGTAATAATCTTAAAACAATAATAACCCAGCTGTTAATTTTTTTTTTAGTTTTTTAAAGTTAAAACTTACATAGTCTATGTTACTATGACAATTGAGACAAATCCATCGACTTGTACTTTAACTTTTAAAATCCGCCGAGCTGTTAAGGCTGTAGGGCTTGCCAAAGAAACGAACAAACATACATACATACGCTCGAAAACTTTATTCCTAAAAGAACTTAATTATATTTAGTATAATGATTATACAATAAGGAATAGAGTACGAATTGTTTATTAATCGTAAACAAAGTATGAATGGTGAAACAAAAATATTTAATCATAAATATTTCTTTATAAAGTGCGGCATTCCAGTAATTAGCTATATTGTTTTGCAAGCTGATAAGGTCTAACAACTCCATTACCCTCTATTTACGGTATTAAAGTGCCGACGCGGTACTGGTATTATATTCTGTTACAATATTCCAATACAGGTTTAATTATCTTCGTGTTCTATTTAATGAAGACCTTATTTACTTAGCCAGTAATTAATAAATGGAGGATAAAAAGAAATACTTTGAATACATTTTCTTAATAAAAGGAGATAATATCTTTAGTTGGTAGGAACTTGTATTGAAGATAAACATGTATGTATGTATATCAATCGAACGTATCGGTAGATTAGATGATATTTTCTTAAACGATCACTTGGTAGTTTTTTAAATCTTATTTGATCACTTTAGATTTTTTTCCTAATACAGAAATAGCATGCAGTCAGGTAAACTGACATCCTGCATTTAGACATCTGTAATTAACCTCAGATAGGATAGAGTCTTGCCTAAACTTGGCCATAGTGTTGCTACCCTTGAAAACTCCTTGGATTGGATCGGACTTAGAACGATTTATCAGAGGCGATAAGTCTTACCCCAAATCACACCACAGCAGCCCTACACATTGCTATTATTAAGCTGAAATCGGTGTGGAGATGGTGAAAACCCAAATAATTCTAGGTTCCCAATGAGAATTGCGAATAACATAAGGTAAGTTAATTTAAACAGACATTTATTGCTAACGCCACTATTCGTTTGTATTGCCGTACTGAATACAATGACCATCACGAAAACAAATTACAAAAGCTAGTTATAACTTAAAGTATATATTACTAAAATTACTAATTATTACTGCTTAAACTAAGTAGTTTTTAGTAGTTAGTAGTTACCTGTAGATGGTTTTTATGATTTCAATAAGCTGACCGTAGAAGTCAAGGCTGTCTGGCTACGGAAACCGAATTCAGCCGCTACATATACAATATTTATCATCTAAAACGTTTGATGCACGAAACGTCAATATATGAAATAAAGTTGCAACAGATACGATTGAAATATGATATTTACTGAGCCGGTATGGTGGTTCTTTGAGGATTACTTATCTCAGTCATCATTTATCATTGATTTATCGCACGATCGACGCTTCTGAGTGTCGGGTGGAGTAGTCAATCTCGAGTCGAATAAATTGAAATATTTGAAGGCCAGTTTAAGCCGTGGATTGAAGTGTGTATACAGATTTAATACCCAAAGGCTTCTGATTTCTGTATAATTTACGTCCGTGCAATCATGTTTATTTACATTCGCTTGAGTATATATAAATTGTAAGGTACATTCGATTGAATATATTTACCAATTTCTTTCAAAGGCTTTGGACTTATACTAAAGTGAAAAATAAAACTTATCGATAAAATGTAACGACCTAAATATAAATTTATTATAGTATCTCTTCGATATAGTCAGATATACGTTATCTAAAAAAAATAAGCGGAACTTAGACCATAATTATAATTTGGAGTTCTCTTTACATTGAGTACCTATGTCTTATCTTTAGCAATACTATAAATATTAATACACTAGTTATTGGTAATATATTTAATTTAAATGCTTATGGTACTTGTTTGTACTAGTCTAGTATGAACTAAAACACACGAAAATTCAAACCAATCGTTATCAGCATATCCCATTCACCCTAATCCACTCCATATCGCACAATGAACGTAAAATCACAGCTATTATACGAATTACGTTCACACAATAGAAACAACGTACAGCAGCTGTGTATTGTTTTCGCAATAAGAATCAAAGACGAATATTTCGACATTAAGATTATAATTTGGCTTCATTCGGAAGGAATAAGTGGCAATAAAGTCCCACTCACGTAGGGCTGAGACGGCGAAAGGCACGTATTTTTCGCATTATCGGCTAAAATTATTATAAAAGGTACGGACGTGTGGCTGCGAGTAATTCCACAGAAACTGTGGCGAAGTACAATTGTTCAGGAAATCGCGCTTTCGACGTTTAAGACGAGTGCTGTAGTATTGTTTCGGGAACAATTTTGCTGTGCAGGAAATAGTTTGATTCTAATTGGTCTACATTTGGAACAACGATCTCTCGTTAAATTTTCGTACCATTTCATGGTTCTTTTCATTTTTATTTACCTTATAGAAAAACACAAATTTGTATTTATTGTTTCAATAAGTAACAGGATAATTATACAATTATTTGCATGATATCAAACTCGTTTTAATGACTTTGGCGAACGTGAGAACCATGGCAACCTATTTTGAGTTAGAAGAACTTTGAACTTAGAAATTATGACACTTAAGGCAGTAATAAAAGCATTTCTTGTCATTGCCAGTAGGTACTTTCTATGGATGTGTATTATTTATGAAGTAATTAAATCAAAATTGGTCAAACTTTTAAAATATTTTTAATGAGACATCGTCTTAAGCTAAACTTTATTTACTTATTGAACTGAATTGTTAAGACTTTTACGAAGTCAAATACGTTTTAAGTGAACAAGTTAATTTTTACTTTTAAATATTTACAGAATTCACAAGTCTAAAGTGTAAACTTACACGCGTGTGAAACCTGCGTGAATATTAAAATTAATGTCCTATTTTATAATGTGTAAGCGCTTACTTTGGATGAGTTTCAACTGGAGGGGAAAATGAGTAAAGATTTAATTAAACTAACTTTACTTTAAGCGTACATTCACTACATTACGACAATAATTACGGAAACCACACGTTCGTCGTTCAAGATAAGTGTTCTACATTTGTTAAGACTAAGTTATGTGGTTGAGCGAAGTGTGCAGAATGGTTTAGAAGTAGGCGTTGACGGTTTAAAAGGAGCTTTTTATATGGTAGAGTTACATGGACAATAGTAATTGTTGCATGCATACACGAACATACATGATGGTAAAATGAGACTGTGGACTGTTAGAATTACTTTTAGATTATTACTTATAGAACTATATACTTACAGAATAACTAGCTAATCCCGACGGTTTCACCCGCGTTAAAGGAGTAAAAAGGCATACATATTTAGCCATAAGTGGTAACCGGCTGTACCGCGACACCGTGCGCATGTGTAGCGCGTGCTAATGCATTTTTCAAAATCGGTTTAGCCGTTGAAAAGATTACCTCATCCGAACAGACAGACAGACAGACAGACAAAAATATGCATTTTTGTTATAGGTATCGTGTATACTTCCATATGCATGGAGTAAAATTGTTATATTTTGAAAACATAAACAGACACTTCAATTTTGTTTATTCGTATTTGCGTAGGCGCTAATGAAAGTCGTAATTAGACCGAATAAATAAATGCGTTACCTACATTAGTATTGTAAGTACATTTCTTATTTAAAAACATTTTATCATGTTTGTAACCTACAAGAATACAACGTCAATTAACATGATAAATATAGAAAATAACCGTAATCAACGTGGTTAACATATAGAGCTACTTACAAAAAACAACAATTATGACAAGTGGTATCTACACCAGTTCTATAAATGTTGTACTCATAAACACTACAGTAAAAAGAGCAAGAAATATAGACACTAGGCGATCTGCGATTTTTTACACGATGCAAAAACTGGGGATCAATTCCAATGTCACGTGGAATATATGATCCAATTATGTAGTATCAGAGGTTCAACACAAAAAGTGGCATTAACATCACTGGATGGCCCAACAGATATCTGCCTTTAAATGGTCAAGTATCGCATTTCATAATAAGCTCATGGCATTCTTTTCAATTTTACACGACCGTTGTACGAATATCGAATAACTTTTACGATGTATTCTTTATTTTATTTTTAAAACCTCTCTAGATAATTCCTTACCTAGACTCAGTTGCAAGAGTAATTTATATGAGTATTTTTTACGACAATTTTTCATGTGAATCTTTATAAAATAGTTAAGTCCTAGAATTTAGTGTTTCAAATGGCAATTATCACTCCCTGCAATTTTATTATGAAAATAAAGAAGGCAGTATTTTTGATCCGACTTTAAAACTAAATTTAAATTTAAAATGAGACATGAGAATTCCATCACGTTCCGATACTCAAGAGAGTAACAACAAAACAACATTAATTTTTATAATATAACACGATTGTGACTACATTGAATTAGCATTTTGTGTTTCTATTACACGTGCCGTGATGTCGACAAGTCCAAAAACTTGTGGGTCATCATAGAACAATGAAGCAAGAATATGAATAATTTGTTCTGATTCGTTCTGACAATATTTTTTTCACTTTATACGCCTATCAAAACATTGCTTTCATTTCTTTTTTGTATTCGAAGATTATTCGATGTAGATCTCTCCGTGGTAAATATGCTTGAGATTATTATCCTGTCTATGAATTTATCTTTATTCTTTATATATTGTACCGTTTCATCCATTTATATTTGGGTGTATCGATAAAAAGCTACACAAGTGTACAATTAAAATAGAGAAGTAATCTATCCGTGGTACTTGCTACCATTAAATCTACTTCTACCCAATATCAGTAGTGCTTGGACCGCTGTGTTCTTGATTGTATATGACAAGTGTTGAACAGAACGAGTGGTTAGGTCTTCAGCTTGTCCATCATTGGTAGCGTGAAACATCCAATCAGTAATTGCTTTTCTTAAGCACTTACGGAATTAATATATCAGAATTTTCTTATAAAGCTGTGGATACAGATTATCAACCATTTTGACAATCGATTTAAAGACGTGAGAAATTCTTGCCGTTTCTCGCAACTACATCTTCTTTCCTGCAAAATATTTTAGATAAACAAAATGGTCTAAATAGGAACAGTGAAAATGGAGCATGTATAAAAAAAGTAACACATCGAATATATTTACGCTCCAGCTGTTCAACTAAATATTTATGACTGCACTACAAACAAAACCTTACAGCATTAGTATTCGATCGCACTTTAAATTTTAGATTCGTTTAAACCGCTTTATCAAAAGCAATATCGGCGATGTATTAAACATAAGATACCTACCGACCCACCTAACTTTTAAATGCAACCAGCGCTTCAACATTGCTTTGAAACTTTGAGAGATCCGGGAAAAGGATTCTGGAAATTTCGAGAAATTTTTGAGACTAATAAGTGTCGTCGCTAGTCCTGCATACTAAGGAGACATCGTGTGCACGGCAGACTCGGAGTGAATATAAAACGTCAAGTATCTTCGCCGGAATCCCTAAGAAGACTTCTTGAGACAAAAGTGTGGTATTATTTTAAATGAGCCGTGTAAATGTGTCGTAACGTAATTCCAACGTTCTATTTCAGTAAATCTTGCAAATTGTCTGGAAGATACTATTAATGCTATTGTATAAAAGTATAAATGTATCTATTTGACATGTGGCTTCAAAAAGGAATCCCATTTAAATACTTTTATGCTTCGTTTTAATTATAAAAGGTACAATAAACATGAAAAGTATTGCCATTAAAATAATGACATTATTTGCAACCGCTATTAAAATTAATACCATTGAAACGTTTTCAGACTGTAGTTAGAAGATTTTTTTAATTAAATTAAGATTGCCCAAGAAATAATCTAAATGGAATTGTCTCATAAGTTTTATGATTGGATCGTATAATCGTAATCTACGTTCACTGCTCTACATAATGGCGCCATGTCTGATGACGTCTTTATCTTACCATGTTATTAAAAACTATATATTCTAATCCTAATTATTATAAATGCGAAAGTCCGTTTATTTGTTTGTTTGTTTGTTTGTTTGTAACGCCTTCACGCTTTAACTACTCAACCGATCGTTATGAAATTTTGCACACACATTGTCAGGGGTCTGGAAAAGGATATAGGGTGCCTTTTATCCCGAAAAGTAATACTACTCCCGCGGGATAGAAAAGTAACTTTTATACCTATAATGTATCTACTTTTATACCTACGGCCTCATTGTGTGAATGAGCGCGAGCGAAGCCGCGGGTTAATACTAGTACAATAATAATTTAAAAATATAAACTCACTTGACTCGGTAGGTATTTTATAAGCAAATTTAAGATTGTAGAACTTTTTGTGGTTCGAGTCAGGTGACACAATCGCCACACCTGCTTCTGCCTAATCTGTTATTAATCTATTTCAGACAATGTTATATTCTCAGCGTTATGGAAGTGTAGTACAAGACATGCTTCTTTGAAGTGACAAATTTTTACATGGATAGCAGCGCGTCCAGGGTCGATCTCAGGTAGGACTCTACGTATCCGAGGTTGATACAGATGTCCATGAGCGGCAGTGGCCATTTTGCATCAGTTGGACTACTTGCTCTTTAGCTACTTCTATATAATAAAAACATCAGTAATTACGATTTCTACATAAAAAACAAATTATGTCTCTAAATTTGTCGTTTGAACATAAACAGTCGCTTTCCGCTGTCTTTCTCTATGTATGCTCAGATCTTTAAAACTGCGCAATGGACTTTGATGCGGATTTTGTTTTTTTTTTTTATTACATAGAGTGATTCAAGAGGAAGGTTGATATGTATAATAACTTCCATCCGCGGAAGCCGCGAGAAAAAGCTAGTGTACTATGTAAAATGCTTATTTACTCATATAAAATATTTGCCTATAACATCCAGTCTTATGTCTTATCGTTTGGTCAAAGAAATATCTAATTCTAAAACATTTTGCTTCAATCTAGTCAAATTACTGTAAGTCTGACTTCTTCGAAGTGTCATTTGTTGGTTTGACAAAAAACAGTGTACAGCGACGCTGGTCTGACCAGCAACGTCTAACGAATAAAAAATGTCAAGCGATATATCATTTTAAATTCATTTATCAAAATGTAATTCTAATACTAACTAGACTAATTAATTAATTACAGTCATTGTCACTTTTATTTATGACTCGTAACATGATTAATGTAACCATAAAACCTTAATATTTAAAAAGGTAGCATACCTTTTACAACATTAATAGGAAACTCTATACTACCATATATTATATCTATTTAAATTTATATTTATCGCTTCTTAGTTATCGACATAGTGTTTGAAAAGTGGTTTTAGAATGGGATGTTATCATTTGCGCTGATTACATGTTCCCTCTCACGACAGAAGGCGATGCTATTAAATTGTCATTAAAGTCACCTCAGTGTCATCTGTGCCGTCCATTTTCGTGGGACTTGGTTTTTGCTGCAGTTTTTACTCATACCCTTCAAACTTGACTCTGGTCCTTAAAACCCCGTAATAAGGACGCTTTAAGTTTTATACGTAAATAAAAGTGGAATTTCGTTAATGACACTCGATGTAATTTGATGTAAATTGACTGCCGTCGGGAGCGGGCACGCAACATGTCAACTATGAAATTGTTACCTAACTATAGTTTAATTTTGGAGTGATTGATGTTTCGGATATTTTATTACGGTGTAATATAGAGCAAGCGTGCGAAGTCATTTGTCGATAACCTACCTTTACCTCCAATTTAGAGGGCGTTGGTTAAAACACACGTTAAGGTTTATTTAACAATGAATTACTCGTAAGTACAAGATACATGCATGATAAGAATTTTATATTACTAATATACTTAACTAGCTGATCCCCGCGGTTTCACCCGCGTTAAAAAGTAAAAAGGAATACTTATCTAAACATAGGTAACATCC
>DWPV01002789.1:0-16462 GCA_018251915.1 Urbanus proteus proteus
AATTTTTATTAAGACGTAACTTTTTGAAGGTCGTAGAACTCTATGTAGTCCGCCTCCGGCGGCACCACCGCCACACCAATTTCTGCCTTATAACGACAGTGTTAATCACTGCTGTGTTCTGGCTCGAAGGGTGTGGTCAGGGCGACAGACTTATCCGAGGCGTTCCATCTCAGTCCTAAGGGGTAACAACGCATCTGTGGTCAACCCCAGGTATGACCGTGATCATATCTGGGGTTGATTACAAATGTCCATAGGCGGTAGTGACCACTTACCATCAGGTGGACTGCAAGCTCGTTTGCTACTCACATGTTATAAAAAAAGAACTAACAAATCATTGATTAGTACTCAACGTGCGTGTACCTTATTTCCTTCTAGTCGTAAGGTGGTAGTACTGGGTGGCAGCGTGGCTGGTGGAGCCACCAGCTGCTTGTTGGCGCAGTCCACTGTGATCAGTGGTATAATGGCTCCCTCGCGGTCAGAGACCACATGTGTCATCGCACAGGCGCACGGCTCTGGACAAGTCTGCCGTACCATCTGCAACAAAACCAAGGTTTTAATAGTGGTCGAACCCTTTATGGTTTAATATGTAATGGACTTCTGCTAGAAGTAAGCTAAACATCACTGTTAAGCTCTGCTATTCTTATTTAAAGCAAGGGAGTGACACACAAAACGTCCTGACATAGTCCCCAGGAATAATCACATTTATGGCCGATGTCAGGTAGGATATCTTCCTAGGGTGGATTATATTATTTATAAGTAGATGTACACAGGCAACAGATGGCTCTGCTACTTTTATACATATGGTTAAAACAATAATACAAACCAATATTTGATTATAATGTAATTAACTCTCATGTAGTAACAAATTAACTGAAGTATTCCAAATCATAAAAGTACGCTTAACGTAACGTGATAAATATAATATCTCGTTCGTTGTTATAACAGTTACAATACCTAGCATTTCGAAACGACACAGGTGTTCGTGTTCTGTATCAAGTAACGAGATAACGTTTCCCGTGAGGTAAAATGACAGTACCTAGAACACCAGTTGTTGTCAAGTTATTCTGTTTATTGTGTTATATACCTACTAGCTCATCCCTGCAGTTTCGTAGTTGAGTGGAGTGGAGTGGAGTGGCGTGGAGTGAAGTGGAGTGGAACGGAGCACAGTGGAGTTGAGCGGAGCGAAGTGGAGTGGAACGGAGCACAGTGGAGTTGAGCGGAGCGAAGTGGAGTGGAGCGGAGAGGAGTGGAGTCAAAATGAAATGGATAAATTTCAGAAAGAAGACATATTCAAACATAACATTCAAATATGACAACCGACTGTACCGTGACAACGCACATTAATGCAGTGTTCAAAAATAAAAGTAGCTCGTTAAATCGAACATTTTATAGGTCTCTATTTAAAATTATGAGCTATAAATCAGGTTCCAAAGAATATCATCAATATAAAAAACATCATATTTATTTTTTTATTTAATAGAAGAAAAAGCCCTAGTAATTTAAAAGGTCGACTACAGATGTGGGGTAGCAACCCCTGAGGACTAAGTTTAAATGTCACGGATAAGTAGCTATTTTTCTCTACCACATACGATGATTTAAATACACCTACAAAATAATAACCTATCAGGTCCCTAATTATAAGAATTGCTAATAAAATCTATACAAATAAATAAAATCCATTAGCGCGCGCTCCAAGCGCCGTCGCGGGAGAGCGGGATGACATTTATGTCCAAATATGTATTCTTTTTTACTTTTTAAACGCGGGTGAAACCGCGGGGTTCAGCTAGTGTTTGTATATAATTTATTAATTACTAAACTATTACACTAAGTAATTTGGTATAAACATGAGTCCATGACTTACTAACATTTACTTATCTTTGTTTACAGGCAGCGATGAGCAACGTTGTTACATGCCCCGGGGTAAGGCCCTTGGAGGAACCAGTGTCACAAACTTCATGATCTACTCCAGAGGACGACCCGGAGATTGGAACAAAATTGCTGGGCAAGGGAACTATGGATGGTAGGTGTATTTTTATTTCATAGCTTTCTTTAATGTAATGTATGTGGTATACAGCAGATGGAACATATGAAGCCTTTAAGGTGCCAGTTTTGATCCCAGGGCAGGCTTTATCTTAATATATTTATTTCTTGCCAAAGTCCTGAAAGACTTAAGATAATGTAACTAAGTCTAGGTATTTGGGTTCTTATCTTTTGATGATCCGAGGCAATTCCCTCGGACTGTGCAATAGGAACTCCCATACCAGTCTAACATGCAGAAGGCATCACCATAGTAGTGGTACAGTACCGCCCCGTCCAAATATACAACTAACTCAGAACAATGTTTTAAATTCAGTAATTTAACTAAATTGTCACTCCATAAAGCACTTTTTGAACTTTGAAGCAATCATAGTAGTTTTTGTATTTATTTTACTCTGACATATGTGACATACTGACCAGTCGACCGAAATGTACATTGCAATACAAAAATAGAAACACTTTCGGACAGGCGAATATGCTGTTGAACTATTACAGAGGAATTTAAATAATGTTCAGGTCACCGCAGTATTTGGGTTGTAAAAACTATTTTACATTTCATCGTTATTTTTTACTTTTACACTATATCAGCTATGCAAGTTTTTATAAATACTAACTTTTGCCCGCAGCTTCGCACGCGTTATATTATATATAAAACTTCCTCTTCCATGACTCTATCTATTAAAAAAAACCGCATCAAAATCCGTTGCGTAGTTTTAAAGACTTAAAGAGAGAAAAAGCGACTTTGTTTTATACAATGTAGTGGATCGCTAAAACTAAAAACATATACTTCGAATATTAAATTTAATAGTGATGAATAACCACAAACCGTTATCGTAAAAGTTAATCGTTAGACGATATTTAAGGTAACTAACTATATACAAATACAAAAGACTTATACTTACAAAAATTGAAAAAAATATCTATGTCTAGAATGAATTATGAATAAAATCTTTCAACAACAGGTTGAATCGTTTCCGCTAAAAGCCTTAAAATTAATTATCACCCATTACAATTTCGCATTGTAATCTAAGTAGCGGGGATGTAGCAAACGAGAAGGAACTTAGCAGTTGGAGCATTTGTTATATTAAATGGGTGAAATTGATGCTTTTATTAATTGATAGTAGCTTGGAGCGAGGCGTCGCGCTTTTAACGTGAATTTCCTGTTATGTGAGCGATGACGCTGTCATTTTTAATTGCTAACAAACAATTTTAACTTAAATTTAAAAAAATAAAATGCGAAAATAATTTGATTTCTTTTAAATCGTTTTTCGGGAATAAAATTCACTTGAAATATTTATTTTAAAATTTATTTATTCTTTTGTACCTTAATCTATAGTAGAAATATTCACAGTAGAGTTATTTTTTAAGGGCGCTAAGGGCACACACTCTTTTATGAGACATTCCGACTTAGCCTCAGAGGTTGCAAAGCATGTCCGGTCCTACCCTGCATGATCCTTTGCTAACTATGACTTATAATGTGTATAGTCAAATATTATTAAACTTACGCAAAATAGCAACATATATTATCTTCAGTCAGAAAAAATAACATATAAGAATATTTATATTACATTATTTCAGGTCTTATGACGATGTCCTTCCATATTTTAAGAAATCAGAAAGAGTGGAGTTGAGGAAATATAAGAATGCCCCATACCGTGGACGTGACGGGGAATTAACCGTGGAAAACGTGCCTTTTAGGTAAGTCAAAAACATTAGAACTCGTTTAAAATATAGTATTGAATTTTATTAATACTTACATGACATTTTTATTCGCAGGACTGGTCTTGTTGAAGCGTTTTTGGAAGCAGGTAGAATTTTCGGGAACCCTACCATTGACTATAACTCTCCAGATCAACTCGGTTTTGGTTATGTACAAACAACCACTAATAAGGGCCACCGATTGAGTGCTGCTAAAGCATTCTTACATAACCACAAGAGACGAAAGAATCTCCACATACTAACAGAAGCGAGAGCCACTAAGATTATTATCGAACCACAGACTAAAAGAGCTTACGCTGTAGAATATATTAAAAATAACATCAAACACACTGTTCGCTGCAGAAGGGAAATAATTCTATCAGCGGGACCTATTGCTTCGCCACAACTACTTATGTTGTCAGGAGTGGGACCTCAGGAGCATTTGCAAACTCTTGGTATTCCCGTTATTAAAGACTTGAGAGTAGGCAGAACTCTTTACGATCATGTTTGTTTCCCAGGCATCATATTTAGATTAAATAGTACTAATGCCAGCCTTATGGAACCCAAAGTAGCCACATTACCAAACTTAATGCAATGGTTGCAATTTGGAGATGGTCTTTTGACAACACCTGGAACTGTAGAAGCTATTGGTTATATTAAAACGCCACTGTCTGATAACCCAGAACTCCCAGACGTAGAACTGATTAATATGGGCGGATCTTTGTCATCGGATTATGGTGGTGCCTTCAGAAAAAGTTGGAAGATTTCCGATAAAACTTATCAGATGGCGTTTAGCTCCCTAAACGGCTTCGATACCTGGCAAACAGTTCCAATGTTATTACATCCAAAATCAAAGGGTTACCTGGAACTTCGGGACACCAATCCATTTTCTCACCCAAAAATATATGGAAACTATTTTTCAGACCCAAGAGATATACAAACACTGAAAGAGGCTACGAAATACATAATCAAATTAGGAGAATCAGCACCTTTCAAAAAGTACAATGCTAAACTACATTTAGCTCCTTACCCAACATGCACAACACATCCTCCTGGTTCAGATTCGTACTGGGAATGTGCCATACGGACAATGGTAGTGTCCCTCCATCATCAGATAGCGACTTGCAAAATGGGTCCTCATACTGATCCTGATGCTGTTGTAGATCCTGAACTAAGAGTGCATGGAGTTGACGGAATTAGAGTAGTCGACACGAGTATAATTCCTTCAACAGTAAGTGGGCATACTTATGCCCCAGCAGTTATGATTGGTGAAAAAGCTGCAGATATGATAAAGAAGACTTGGTCTAATGTGATATAGTAATTTATGTTAGTTATAGTTAAATAAAATACAAAAACAAATTAAGTAGTTTCTTTAATAGATAATAAGGATATTAAAAGGAATAATGTTAGTTCAATTGGTTAACTTAATTATGCGTACATTTACTTACGAGGGAACTAAGGCCTTCCCAATTTAAAGCTTTACTTAATAGTTAGTGTTCCTGTCACAAGTTTTTGCACTGTGCCACATCCACTTCATTAACTTAACAAGATTAATTCAATAAATACACTTACAGTTAGCGATTGATCGACGATGGAACATTCGTATGAAATGCGCGATTGTATTTGTTCGAAGGCAAATTCTAATGACTGAGGATGAGGAGGGCAAACAAATCGTTAGGTGAAATCCGATTTCATTTATGCGTGTCAGTAAGCCGTTGGCGTAAGTATAAAGCCGACCGTAAAATTTTAAGGCTCAACATCCAATGACAAAGGGATTTTTGACAATGATTAAGCCTTTTGTTTGAATGGGAATTGCGTGTCACTGATTGCTTGTAAAGTTTTTGTTTTTGCATGGGGATCATATAGAGATACCATATATGTAAATAATCATCGAAATTAGTTACAAACTTACATTATGGGAAATATTTGAAGTAAACCTCATAACTCAGTAACGCCAGTTTTCTAATTAACGAAATGTCTATTTATTATCAGATGCCATAAATAATACAACAGGAGTGTGGACATCTTGAGTAAGTACACAATTCAGAGCTAAGTAAATAATCTCAACTCAAGCTTTTGCTTGTTATGAAGTTACATATAGGTATACCCAACATGTAATATATCTCATAGCCTGGCAAGGCCTGGCCCGTACACTGCCTCGCTGCTCCATTGAGCACTGGTATGTACACCCGATTTTTTTCAAATCACCCTTTCAAAAATACCTTCAACGAGATATAACGACTATTAGTACATGATAATAGGACATCAATATACTTTACAGTACTTCCATTGATAGAGGACAGTAAGAAATAGTGAATTCATCATGTTTTTCAATCGCTTAGAAGACTTCTGATAAGATGAACTGGCTGATATCTAATCTTAAAAAGCAGGATCAATGCTCAACTTGCCCTACGAAGCACTAAAGCGTATGAAATTTATCCACTAGCGATCACCCTGCAACTCCGTAGAGCGCTTGACTTTGCCTAACTTTGTAGGTTGATTGCGATATGATCTACGCAGGCCTCGAGGCTATATGTGCATCAACTGTCTACTTATAAAGAACTGAAAATCTGGCTTTTGTCAACTCATTATTGTTTTACTGATGGGCACGGGTATCTTCTCATAGTAGATACTGGTAGATGACTAGACAATAGTTCTCTGCGAAGGATGAAACATGGTCGACTAAAACACTTTAACAACATCATTTTAAAGAATGGTCAGGTCAACCGATTTCTTTATGACGTTTAGTTTTACCCTTAAAATAAGTAAACCTTAATAAATTTGTAATATTTTTTTATTAAAAGTGCAAACATGGAAAACAAACCTCAGACCACCCGATTGAGATGCCAATCTTCAACTCCTAATGGTTGACCCCTAACAGTTCCTTGCGAAATAAATCTTGTACTGCACATATAAGTATTAATGTATGGATTAGTCTAGTAGCTGTTACATATTATTATAACATCACTAATTAATGACGACAAATTGAATCAATGTAAACCTTATTATTGAACTGTGAAGAAAATCAAACATAGACATCATTACAAGTCAACACAGTCTATTTATAGTCAGATCCAAGAAGGTAACATGACGTTTTCATTATATCAAGTAACGGAACATTTTGGCAAAATAACGACGTTTCAAGTTAACGTAAAAGAATTACACCTACACACTCTTTAATTAGATATACGTACTACGATTTCTCGAAATGATATCTTTATTAAAATCTTTCAAGTCTAAAATGCCATGGACAACGAAATTATAAAAATCCGATAACAATCAGTGGTAAAAGTTAGTTAACTTCTAACAAGACTAATCAGTTTATCGAGTTCCAAGGGTTCGAACAAAAACTTTTCAGGCCTTGATTCTTACAATTTTACATTGAATTGTATACATTTTCTTCCACAAAAGTAAACTTAATGGTTTGGCTTAACGTTAATGAAAAAACTGCTAATAAGTAAAAGCACATTATAAAATAAATAAAATAAAACAATTTTAGCCAACTTCATTTTAATTATATAGAAGCAAACGGAAATGCATAGCATAGCATAGGGGAACATAGCTGTCATCAAGCAGAAATATAAGGAGCAGTGTAGCCTCCGGAATTAAACCATTAAGGTCTCTACCATCTTCAAAACATAGTTTTATAACGAAGAAAGTCACAAAGAAGACAACTTATTATTATAATATAAGAAATAAATTTAAAAAAACATATAAAAACGTAATTGCAAAAGCTCTGAATTTCAGTCGAGATAAAGTAGTAAAGTGGTTTTCAGTGAATGGGCGGGAAGCGCAGTCGCCCACGCCACGCCGAGCGCGCGAACGTTGAACGCGCCGCGTCTCAACAAGTGAAAATCACTATACATTCATATAACGAACGTAGTTTTGAACATTTAGTGACGGGATAATGAAGTGACGCAATTGTGATAAAGTGATTTTGAAGGCAGTTTTTTTAAACTAATTTTAAATGACTATTTAACGAGCTTTAATGCATTTTAATTTCTTTGACGTTTGTTAAAAGTTAAATTTTGGAATAAAAATTTAGAATGCCGTTTTAGTTCGTCAATGGTGTAACTAAATTATACTAAGTAGAGCAATGCAATATATTATAACATACAACAAAATACTAATATAAATTAACACTGAAACCCATAATTATTATAAATACGTTGTCAGCAGTTAACTTACATTTTTAGTTTTAAAAAATGCTTTCTACATTTTCTTTCAATCGTATTTAGTAATATTTTTACATATAAGTATAAGTAGGTCGTGGGATTTTTAATAACGTGCTCAAGTAAAATGAACCAAAGGAAAGGAGACATTAACAACTAAATCCAATTGTGTAGGAAGTGTTAAAATTACACAACAAAGACTTTTCTATAATTTTAGAAGTTTAAGAAGTACGTGAGTATGTACTAGCTTAAATATTTCTAAATGTTGGGAGAAAATCGTGACCAGCAGTGAGATATTAAATAGCTATAATTATTGCACGTTATTATATTCACGTTATAATATTCCACGTTATAATATTCCACGAATATTATTAATAATAATAATCCCATTAAGATATTACTTTTATAGCTAATTATTGTTATAAAAATAAAACAATATCATAAAATTTCAAATCATATAAAGGTCTGTTCGTTAGCGCCGTGAATTTGGTTGACCGCATCCTTTTGTAAAGTTTGTTTTATTATTTTGCCCGGTGGCACCAACCTAAATGAATTTCAAAGTTTTCGTACTCGTTAGCATTTTAGATTTAGATTACTGGCTCAGTATGTTTCCCGTTCGTTAGTTAATATGGCGGTGGTACAACCATTTTAAGTTCGACTTCGGAGGCACAACCTCTACTTCTATTTCTCCTTTTCAGCGCTGCTGTGTTTTGGTTTATTGAGTAAGGGAGACATACTTATTTGATCGTTTCAATTTAGTCCTCAGGGACAGCTATGCATCAGTGGCCAACCTCAGGTAAGACTTAAATAGTATTTGGGACTGATTAGTGATGTCCATGGGCGGCGGTGGCCACGCCATTAGGTGAACTGATACTAACCTACAAAGATAGTAATTTAAAAAAACACTTATTGTTAATCTTACATTCTCGTCGTCATTCTTAGAGTAACTTTGTCGTTCTCGAAGACTAAGAAGTAACATGTATGTAGCTAAATATATGTAGATATGTACGAAAATGTTCCTTACCACACCCCTTAAAGTAGAATATTGCAGCGCTACACACTGCTCAGATAAGACAACAATTTTAACTTTACTGGTAACGTTTCCGCATTTGCACCAGGCAAAGTTTTACTACATTCATATACACCACACAGATTGGAAAAATTTAGACTCGAGATGGAATTACGGTATAAACGACGTTAATCCAAATAT
Source organism: Urbanus proteus proteus (assembly GCA_018251915.1). Lineage (NCBI taxonomy): Eukaryota > Metazoa > Arthropoda > Insecta > Lepidoptera > Hesperiidae > Urbanus > Urbanus proteus. The sequence goes on from DWPV01002789.1 coordinate 9,118, forward strand.
AGCTAAAATGTTACGACAATACAAAGTTTATTCTATTTAAAACTTACTAACACATTCTTAGATATAAACGTACAAACGTGGTCTTATTTAAAAATATATATTAGGTACATAATTATGGCAAGAATAACTTAACAATTACAAACCATAAAATGCTTTATTTTTTAATTTAATTTACAGTTTCTTCGTTTCTTTAGTAGGTACATTTTAATCTATTTCGAATTGTCTGGATCATCATTTATAAAACTGAGCGAAAACGTCGCGTGACTGAGCAACAAGGCGTTGCCAAAAACATGTAATGTGGCAACACACACGCACAGCGCCGCTTAATGGCAACGGCATTTCACGACGACACTAAGGGAGCTTACCCATGAGATGTGTAAACTTAGCAGTGTGTGAGGTACCAAACAAAGCTAATCTAAGTAATAACTTAGTAATAGAGGCTAAACTTAAAGAGTAAGGGGAATTTTCCATCAGGTATGAGTATGTGAGAGTAACTTAACGGTGTGTGGGTTCTAGCTAAGCTTTTATGGCTTGACTTAGCCATGCTAAGTGAAGTGAGTAAGATGAACTATGAAAATGTTATAGTAGACTCATCCATCAGAATCTCTAGCTTATAACGTCCCATATAAAAGACATAGCTTTAGATATTGTAACATTTCAATCAGAGTTAAGCTAAAAATGTAATCAAACTATTCTATTAAGGATTTTACACACATATAGCTTAACAATCGCACGTCTCTAATGGAAAAGCGCCCTTATGTCTAAGATCGAATACGACATCACATAAAGACAACAATTCAACAAGCGAACACAATTCGCATTTGATCTCAACGATGGGCAATCAAACTCTGCCGAAGTTCTCATTTTGAATTTGAGGATTATCTGAGTACGTTACCGGTTCCGGTTCTCATTAATGAAGAGTAGTTATACCTTGCCGGAGAACTTATGGGCAGTTTGAATACATTTAACATAAGTTGGTTAATAACCGTGCACACTACCTTCAACTATTCTACCATTAATCCACATTCTGAGCATGCACGGAGACCAGCTTGTCTAGCATTGGGATATTGTGCTAGTTTCCACAACAATCCGAATGCATGTTTCATTGAATTAAAATCTATTTACTGATGTACGTTCCCAAATAAAACAATTTTGTTAGAGACAGACGTGGATTTCGTGTCTAAATACTATCCTTATTTAATTTCGTTAAGCACGATGGTTATATTTTAACGTGATGAGGCCCATTATATAGCAAAAATTAGAAAAATGTGATCATTACAAATTAAATGTGAAGCAAACGTTATATTGTTTATGCGCGGTACTAAAGACTAAAGAGAACATCTTGAGTGCAGGTATGTTTGTTGAATGAAATAAATCAATTTTAGGAAAACAGAAATCCTGACGTATATAACCTTGTGAATGAAAATGTTAAATACATATGTAGTTTATAAGATTTCATTGCGTCTTTTTAATAATTCCGGCAAATAACGATAAACGTAAGTACATATATCTAATTAATTACAAACATATTAATAATGTAACACATATCTTAATTGAGGGCTAAAATTAATATATTAAGCTAATTGCCTTCTCGTATATCCAAATTATGTCTAAAGTCAATATTTTCCAAGAACGCTCCTTCTGTTCAGAATTTCCTGATTTTCATTACTTATGTACAACAGGTCTAGTCTACAACTCAACTTGGGGTTGTGGCTAGAAAGAAAGTCGTTAATAAATCAGAGCCAGGTCAGTGAAATAAGCCTTCTTTGAAAAGCAATCTCTATAATATGAATGCAAAAGTTTTCGCGAAAAATATTTTTACCATTCAAAACAACTCAAATTAGGGCTTTGAAACTTCAATAAATATCGTTTAGTAATAGTAATAGTTATGATACCAACTGTAGAAAAAGTATAGGTGTATATTTCTATGTATGTTCACGTGAATCTTCTATACAAATAAATAAAATTGAAGTATCTGTTTGTGATTTTAAAATAACATTTTTTTATTCAATGCATATGAAAGTATACACGAAGCCTATAACGAAAATGCAATTTTAAAAAATTGTCTGTCTGTCTGTAATCTTCTAAACGGCTGGACCGATTTTGACGGAACTTTCACTGGAAAATAGCTGAAGGTCTAAGACGTAACATAGGCTATGAGGTAACATGGGCTCACGCACATGCGGGCCCCCTCACGGGAGAGCAGGATTTCAATTATGTTTAAATATGTATTCCTTTTCACTTTTTAAACGCGGGTGAAACCGTGGGGATCAGCTAGTGTAAAATATATGTATGTTTACTAGCCCCGAGGCACATATATGCAAGTGACTCAATATATAACTCAAAGGAAAAAAGCACTTTGCAATTGAACCTGCAAATATTTTAATTGCGTTCGCGAAAATAATTTTGTGCACCTACCTACTCACAATGTTTTAAAATTTAACACAGAAAATGTCGTGCATAAAATATTTTTTATTTTATTAATAAGAAATTTCCATTCCTTCATTACCTCTATATTAATGAAACAGCGTGGTGGATTGCCCTCCATGCTTCCCCCAGTTAAGTGAAGAGACTCGTGCCCAGCAGTGGGACACAAAAGGAGTAGCGGGTAATCGAAGTTTACAGAGTAAATATGAGCAAAACCTTATCTTAATCACGAAAAATACAGGTATCTATTATGTGATTTACTTACTTCGCTTACTCGTTATAATGTGATTAATATAAGGAATATAGGAAATATTGAGATAACGTTAGTCACATCTCAAAGTAATACAAAGATGATGAAAGGTACATAAAAATAATCATAATTATTACTTCCATACTCCCGCAATGTCAAGTTACCATAAACTTTACCATTACGCTTGACTAACAAGCAGACTTTGACGGTTATGATAACGTTGATAGCGCCCAACTCGCGACCCGTAGTGATAAAACAATTGGCCAAGTGCGAGTCGAACTTGTACACGGAGGGTTCCGTACCAGATGTGCTTTATATTTTATTTTTTATCATATCAACTATTGAGATACATGCATTTTAAAATATAATGAATAATAGATAAAAACATCATAAATACCGGTTATTGTTACAGGTACCAAAGCTATATTCAATTCGTAAAAAATTCAAAGGTGTATCTACTAGGTACAAGAGGTAGAACCATGTGACCGACGGATACACATTGAGAAACAAGATTCCGTTTTTACCCATTGGTTACGGAACCCTCACAAGTCTAAGTAAGAGGCGTTTTGGGAAACGTAAAATAGAACGCCTGAAACTGACTCCATATTCACTGATGCACCAATTCGCTTTAACGTTTGGAGCGCATATCCCAAATTGGGGAAAGGAAATCTAATCGTTTCACATGCGTCGTCGAAAATTGAACTACGAACGTTTGAACGCAAACTGCACATTTAATGGGAATCGTACCAATAACAGATGGTACTTATAAGTTCTGTACCTCAGTATAATGCTAAGTATACTCAGTATAGTGCAGTATAAGTATAATAATAGGCAGGCGCCAAAAAATGTATGGAACGGCCGGGGAAAAATAAAACAGGTTAAGCAATGAGTATAAATCAGTGCCTCTTGGGATATAATGATATTATAACTACTTTATACAGGGGGATTTTTTAAGTGCACGGAAATGGGGAAATCCGAATTATTAGGGATTAGCGAAAATGCTGAAAGGCCTTGCGAGACCTATTTGCGAAACGAATAATACCGTTTTAGTTTTTACCAAAATCAACCTCACGGTTTTTTTCAACATTTTTCGCTATTTCTTATAGTTTCAGATTTCACCATACTGCGTGTATGATTTTGAAAAATTAACCCTGTATAATTATTGTACCTACCATCCCACGCTCTTTACCAGAACACGACAACATTATAATAATACTATAATGAGGTGTAATTAGGCGTAATATAAAAGAAAATGTTTTTAGTTTGTTTATAAAATCACATTTTCTGCTAAAATACCGGGAGTTCCTTTTAAGAGTTCCGGTAGAGCTTAACGGCGTTTTGTTGCCACTGGGCGCTGTTCTATTAAAAAGTTTGGAATTTTGCTGACCAACCGCGAAAACATTCAGTAAAATATTATCTTGTTATCCTGTTTACACTGCTTTAATAAAAATATGATTTCCTATCTTTCCCTTAATGCGATTACTGTAACAAAACTAACAAACTGTACCTCCTTATTTTTAAAACCTCTTTACTAGCTATTTACTCAGTTAAAATAAAAAAGAAAAAAACTTGTATAGCTAAGTTGTGAACCTTAAATTAATTTCGTATGTGATTTACGAACATTTATAAATCAACATGTGTGAATACAGATACTTCATATTGCAATTTACTGTACTACTTTGCTATCAGAATTGACTTCCTTTGTTTAAATTAACAAATTATGATTTACTATCCCACTGCTGGGCGTGGGCACAGAGTAACAGAGTTTAGACCACAGGTCACTAACTGGGCAAGTGCGGATGGATTTATGGTTTTATTACACGCAAATAAATATTCGTCATTACCTATCCGTAATGATGCGAATTAATTATATGTGTTATTCATCCTCATTCACGTTAATTTTCATGGTTGTAGTAATTGACATTTCACAATTTAAATAAATATCGAGAAATAAATACATATGCCTCGTAATAATGTATCAAAAAAATATTGTATACAAATTTTAGTTCCAATTGGGAGTAGAACGTGAATTCCGATATTAAAAAAATAGTAACACGATTCCAATGACAAGTTGATGTAAAAAAAACTACCTATATCAAAAAAATGTACACATAATTATAATTATACGCTCTGTAGTGGTCTACTTATGTATTGAAAACTTCAATAGATTCTATATTTTTGTATCCATAAAAATAAAAAATGTTACAGTGGAAAACTAAATTCCATCAGGTACCTACGCGCCACAAAATAGGTATCCGTATTCATTACACATTTGTATTCCCGATGGGCGAAAGAAAAACTGTGTCCCATATTTGGATTTACTTCTCTTTTAGTATTGGAAAGGCATTTTTGCGTTGAATCTACTGAAATATACTAAACTGAATGAAACAAAACTTTAAAAACCATATTGTGGTAATAATACATAAGGATACATTACAATTTCCTGAAATAGGTATTTAGTATCTTTCGTAGTATGACTCCGCCATAAATTGTAAGCCGATAATAGATGGCGATAATAGATGGCGCTATGTTTTATCTTGGTATGGTGGTGAAGGAGAGCCATCTACGTGTAGCATTTCTTCAGAGGTAGCAGTCCTTCAGTTGCCAACATCATATATTACTTCAATCATAGTCCATGAACGGCAGTGACTAATTACAACATGGTCTGATTTTCTAATTAATCTACGTAATACGAAAAAGTCACACAAAACGGCATTCTGAATATTATTTTAATTTTCACTTTAGGACAAACTTATTTCTGTGTTAGATCATAATGCATAAACAAAAACATTGAATTGACTTGTACAATGAAATAACTTTGTAATTGGTGTTTGAAGTGTCGCCGAGTTCACGAGCATGACTTCGGACGATAGTTGATGGCAATTGGACTCAAGACGGCAAGATGGTGACAAGGGGCGGCGGGCGAGTGCTGTCTATTATATTCAGCACGTTGCTATTAGGACGAGCCATTGCAGGTGAGTTGGAAGAATTTCTACAAAGCTTTGTAAAATACACTAACGGACCCGGATGGAGCTCTACGTTTAATAGCTCGAAATACGGAGTGAAATACTACGTGTATTTCGGAGCATTGTAAAACTAGATGTTTGTTCCAGAATATTACCTTAGCCCAGTTGTGTTATAATGCTAAAATAACCAACAAAACATTACTGATACTCTTTATTTGCTAAGAATTACTGGTTCCATTTACTAATTTGAAAATTTATAGAATTATAGAAATTGAAAGTGCTTGTAATAATTTATTATAATTAAATCTTATTTTAATAGAAGTTATGACACGCTTTATTACAATAATAGAATTGGGGATCAGATTTGATCGACCAAATGAAATTAATGCCTTCGTAAATAGTTTTGGTGAAGAAATTCCATGTACCGAGTACCGGTACATATACGGAGTCTTCAGGAATGTAGCAGAAAGATCATACAAAAGAAGTTCCTGGAATACAATCATAAATATGTTGAGAGGTATTCTTAGAGTATGAGTAGAAAAGTATACACAAAACCACCGAATTTCTTATAGTTTCTGTAAAGGAAAATCTTTGGAAGTCCGGCGTAAATTTCAAGAAATTATTACGGCCTTCAAAATATTTCACGGTAAGACGCTCCAAATCTGAATGACCACCTGTGTCCGTTGTTCATGCCAGACCTTCGGACACGTATAAAAGAGATTCTCACATACTGTTACACGGTGTAGGTACATTAAGCTTATGTATTGTGGCTAGTTTCATGAACGGCATACTCAAGCTCATAAAAATAAATAATAATAAATATTAAAAACTCATGCTTACGCATATGTACGTAAATGTCCCCCACGTTTCGACACCATATATAGCGCTTGTGTGTGATCATCGGCGGCATTTAATTTTTGACTAAGATTCAAAATTTAAATAATCACGAGACTTACTTTTCAACAATAATATATTTGAATTTGAATAATCCTATCAATAATTAACATATACCTATATTTTTATGTTTTTTAGGACGAGAATCGAATAGTGAACATCCTGTAACAAGTCCATAGTCATTTACTAGGCACCTGCCACATGCGTGGAATATGGACACAAATCCTAAATGCTACCTGATTACGAATGATTGGAGACAAATGAAGTTAGAGTTCCTAATGCTCTGTAAACGTGAAGTATTACTGTGATGGCTTTAATTGACATAAATAGTATTAACTTTATCTAAAGCAAATAAAGCCGCAAGTGCAAACTTTAGGTACATCACGTAGAAGTTAAGTACAAATTCAGTTATTCCAGTTGACATTCAATTTGTACGTTGTACCGATGAAAAGTATTGACAGAAATTCGCCTTTTGTTCTGCAATATATCTAATGGGGATTTAATAGTGGTAGAATACTTCGTAGTTCGTTTCTGAAGTCACCACATGTCTTATAATAACAGTATTCAACGTTACTGTCATCTGATCTTAGATGTTTAGTATGAAAGAAGTCACGGATTAACCCAGGTTAAACAACGGTTCTAACTGAAGTTGATGATACAAGCACGCGTAGCCTATTATCATTAAAAAACGCTTTTTACACTCATAACCCCACAGTAGGATTTTCTTCTGTGTCGTGGGTATCATGGACACACACATACACGAATACACAAACACCCAGACCAATAACAGAAATCTAAATTCATCAAT